>CACVKI010141117.1:0-51158 GCA_902732785.1 Trichogramma evanescens | reverse complement strand
TAAGATGACGAGTGATGCAAAAAAAACTTTCTTTAGGATGTATAGAATAGGGCCCATGTACCACAATATTGCTGGATATTTGTAAAAATGTTTTTTATGAGTGAAAACAATCGATTCTGAGTTCAGGACAGGTCACGGAGGGGACATTTTGTATGTTTATCCGGCTGGCGAATCAATGTGGTCTTTATTGATGGAAATTTTATAGTTGCGGAAGGTAGAATTCGGTAAAATGAAAGGTTCTACCGTCTTAGTTTTCATTTTTTTAAAGTTTTCTAATAGCTACAATAACAAGACATGTCATATCACGTTTTTGAAATAATGCACCATATACTCGCCTCTGGCCAGGATCCTCGCTGACGAGAACACCGACATTTTGATCGACCTCGTCGAATATGGTCGGGGTCGGGTCGATGCACGAGGCGCAATCGATGGGCCTCGTGGCCCCCTGCTGATCGACTCCAGCGCCGGAACCACCACCCACGCTGACTTTGGACGGCTCCTCGGGCACGTAGACGGTCGCTGTGTGGTGCACCGTGTGCGTCTGATACAGCGTCAGGGTGTTCTCCGGATCGAGCCAGGGTGGCGCGTCCTCCGCGCCCGTCCAGAAGAAGTCCTGGAGGTGCACTCGACGACCTGGCAAGTGCTCAATGACCACGATCTCGTCCTCTGGAATCGTATACATTGAAAAATGAGCAGTATGGGAGGAGCTTTGTGAACTTATGCCCCCATCCCTATGATATACATTACGAGGAATTTGAATCTGCGATTTTTTCTTACATAAACATCCGAAAAAAACTGTGACAATCGGAAAAATAAAGTCTTTTTCACATAGGGATACTTCTTCACTCGTACATTTATATACCGGTAATTAAGTATTTCGTTTGTATATATTCGCTCGCACACCATCTCGTGTTGATCGACGTAAACAAAAATCTTATTAGGATACAATCATTTTGTCGTACAACAGTATACATTTTTATGAATACTCGATAAGATAAAATGAAGATATTTATCAAAACAAATAAACAATTGTTCCAAATTTTTTCAATATTATTTTCTTATGTTTGACAAAACATTCACATCCCTATCCTAGTATGGCTTGTACGTCATACATCAGGGGCATTAAGAAAATGAATTTGTGAATGAAAAAAAAGTAATTCGCTTACCGTGTATTTTTTTTTTTTTTCAAAAAAATTTAGAAAAATTATTTCTGACTTATAATCAGTGTATAATATTGTTATATGCATGTTTAGATCAATGGCGTGGTGCAACGTGAATCTACAATCTATCTCTAGGGCGATTTCAGTTTTACCTTGGTGACTCTATAATTGCGAGATCGATTGGCATTGCCTCTCGATGGGGGAAAGAAACTAAATTACTAGTTATAACAAAGTATCTAAGGGTAGACAATTGCCTCTAGAGCCTCGTGAGCTGAACTTGTACTCGATTTCGATGTAATGCATAATAATTACATTGATGTTTCGAGTGACCAACTTGTAACACTTATGAAAAATGAGTTCAATGCCTCGATTGCCGCGTCGTCGTCGACTTTATTAACTCTGGCGGGCTTCTGCTCGAGAACGAATAATACAGTCGTACGCTTATGGGGAAAATTTAAGTATCATCTTGTGTGATCGATAGCGGAAAAAAGAATTCATCGTCTTTGTTGAACTTTTCAATTCACAAAGAACTTGACGTGAATATCAAAAATTCATTTAACGAAATCAACGTTCAAGTCGCTGTCGGGTCGATGAACCCGAACCGATAAATATACATGCATATTACGTTGCGATTTTGTGAACGTACGATTTAAAGGATATCGTTTCCTTTTCATTTTCATCTGGCAGGGCATCAACGACAACAGTCACGCGAACGATTTTTATTATACCCTGTACGGAGCCACAATAGCTCGCAGTTGTACATCACGAAGCCAGGCTACATAATAAATTTGAAATTTTTAACTACGAACCAATTCATTGAAATAATGAAACTGAGACTGTATCAATTTTTCAATCTCGGAATCGTTATTAGAAAAAATCAATTTTCTTTTTCATTCGATTGCCCATATGATGAATTGAAAATCCATAAGAAGTATGTCAATCATTGATTCCAATAAAATATGATAGGTGCACGATGTAGAAAAACAAATCGACCTTATTTTCCACTTTGTCTCAATCGCAAATAAATTTTAACGTAGTTTCAAACGAAAAATAGAGGAAAAAGCGATGAAAAAGTACGTTCGCTTCGAGACGAACTATCGCAAAATGATGAAATCAAAATTTTCATGCGAGTGGCTAATTAAAATTGCTCTTCTCTATAACCGGTCGTGGCACGCGACGCGATAACAGGCGAGCGCGCGCGAGGCAAATTATTTCAATGATTAAAAAATTCAAAATTGGAAGCGATCCCGACCTGGCCGTTTTCTTGTCGTTTTGCACATACGTCGGCAAACATTTATCCTTTCAAGATGACGACGAATGATCACTTATGCCACGACAAAAAGCTTGAGCATATATTAGAAAAAGCGCGTCACGCGACGACAGCGATGACGCGCGCGTTAAGCGATATGTGCAGCAGCATGCGCAAGTTCAACGAACTCCTCGCGTATGCACAGGTTTTCCAAGTCGAGATCGATTATTCATTTTTTCACGAAAAAGAGACAAACAAAACAAAAAGAAGAAAAGGTAATAAAATTTCGACGCGCAAAAAAAATTACGCAAGTAAGCACGAGGCACTAAAAAAATCTGTCGAGCATCGGTATACACGCGCAGACAGGTTCGCGCGTTGCATTCGTCGCGATCAACAATGAGTGTGCAACACCTCTACTATCTACGCTGTGCAATGTAGTAGTAGTAGTAGTATTGGTTGTGCACGCGCTACTCAGCTCTGCTCGCCTCAAAGTCATTCAGCGACGAGCACGAATACATCGTCAACTCCGATGTATGTGCTGTATGTAATAAAACTATATACACACCAGATGTAAACCGTGTGTTGCAATTCACGGCATCTACTCCGCCGCTGCCTAAACTATTTCAATATCTTTTGAAGGGCCGACCCGATTTGCACGGTCTGCTTGCTTTTTCATACACCCACGCGCGCACTCTTGTATGTGTATATACGGTACTCCTCCGATACTTCCGGCCCGGAAGAGCTCTACATATACAATCGAACGTCTACGCGTGTGTGTGTGTGTGTGTGTGTGTTTGTACCTGTCTATAAACCTGCATCTATCTATAGTAGGATATAATACATAACGTACGTGTACGAGCCAAATCAAAGGGACGAATCTCGCTCGACCATCTTCAATTAGCAATTACGTATGCGTTGCGTCAGTTTTGTTTTCCCTTTTTTTTTTACCTCTCCGCTGCCTTTGTTGTTGTTGCACGCTAATGCACGACTGCACGCACGTGCGTGTATATCTAGTATAGGCCTATACGCACGCAATACCTACTGCGCGTCAATTTTTGTCGATGTCGTTGATGTTTTTTTTTACGTACGCGGAGTTGAGGAGAAAAATGGAACGATAAAACTTCCAAAACTCGTACACCTGCGAGCTTGTACGAAAAAAAAAACTTTCAAACCACACGATAATGAGCTCTTTCTCTATTCGTCTCCCCGAATTGGAACTCGAAAAAGTTTCGTTAGTCGGTCAACAATTGCTAGTGCATATCTAATCGTAGACGACTTTATATGTACACAATGCCGCGAGTATTTTTTTTCTCTGCAGAGCGCACGGCATCATTGTCGAAAAAAAAAGAAAAAAAAACACAGAAAAAGCCGTGCATGTGTGTGCAATAAATTCAGGAGCCTTTGTAGGTGTGCTGGGGCTATATATCCTTTGCGGAAAAGGAAGAAGAGTGCATGCATGTGCAGCTAGCACCCCGGAGAGAGTCTAGAGGTATTTGAACGTAAAAGTTTATCGAACACGTAACGAGAGCGAGATACCTCCACACATATACATGCACATCTCGTGCATACCATTACGCAGCCTATGTTAAATCGATACAAAAGTGAGTTCCTATGGTAAATCTGTGTGCATTATACGTAGTAGGTGTTCGCGTGTAGTATGTGTGCGGAGGCTCGAGTTACTCTTTTCGAATGTGTTCCGACTTATCATCGTCATCGGCTCTGCCGAGCGACGCGCATGTATAATAATCCCGCGGACGAGGAGAGAAGATAAAGCAAATCTTAGCGAAAAGCTCCGACACGTCTTTTACACACGTGAATAATATATGTACGTGTGTAGGATAGTCGTGTATGTATGTACATCGTCGCATCGCGTGTAGTGCACACACGACGCCCGAAGAAATTTCGCTCACCCTCGCGAGCTTTATATATGATGTTGCATCATTATATTATGAACTTGTGCAAGCTCGCAGCGTAATATCGAACACGCAGAAGCAACTTCGATTATCTACACGCATCAAAGGTACATACGCTTTATGAATTCTATTACGAAAGTAATTGAAAAGAGGAACAATTTTGATGCTTCTGCGGCGGCAAGGGCACCTATACTGTGACTGGTAATGAGAGAAATTGTGTGTCACATTCTTCGTATAAATCTAAAAGTAAGTTAAGTATAAGTAAACTCAAGTACAATCGATACATCGTTATACTTCACACGACATTATACGATGGCTTTATGATGTGTGCTCTATACCTATCCGTTGGACGTAGCCTATATTTATTCGCGACGATGTGTCAAGCCCCACATGCCGTCGTCTGCCCATTGACAAGCGAGTGATCGCATGTCTCATATAAGCGCAAAGATCAAGAGCACAACCCGTATGCAATAGAGCGCGTGTAATATTTAATTTGATTGCTCGGGTTGCATTGGGAAAATTCATTGCTTCGTATCCAAGCATCGAAATCACCCATACGAGTATCTTCTTTTATACGCTTAATTTTTCTCTACTTTTGCATTGCATCAAAATCATAGAGCACTATCAATTTCTCTCCGACAAAAAAGAATAAAAAAATACGTCCAACGCTTTTTTAAGCATAATTCAGTGTGGAGCTCTGCCTGACTCACCGTAATAAATACAAAAGAGAGGGGAGATACCGTGACAGCTTGACCATGGGGGTGCTACTGCTGTTGCTGTGCCGCCGGTGGATTGGTCATGGCGCCGCGATCGAAAATGAAAATGAGCTTGCAGTAGGCTCCTGCGAGCCGCTTCAACGCACATGCGACTAATGGTCCGTGCAAATATCACACCATAATGAATGAGTATGTGCATTGTAATTATGTATATCGAACGAAATGCAAATTGTTCAATTGAAAAAAAAAATAGTGAATAATTGATTAATCCTTGAAAAAGTTAATGTGTACATTATGGGCGGCAACGGTACACATCGTCCTAGCACATATAGGGGCAGGTTATTCCCCCCTAATTCCCGATACATATGTTGGACTTTCGATTTCACTCGACGGCAAGGTGGTGGCGGCGGCGGCGTTTCTCTGTATGTGTTTGTAAATACTAGCGGCACGAGCAAACATATAGATATAGTGGATAGATTATACGCCTGCGGTGTCCGTACCGAGGGTTCGTTATAGATGAGCTTGCCGATTGCGAAGAGAAGCACAGCTATTCCTTTGCGCTTAATCCCGAAGAACGATAAGACGAAATTTTTTTTCCTGGACGTGATGCAATGATCCGCACGTTCGAGCACAAAAATTCACTTCCTTATATTAATTCAAGCGGTCTGATCTACACGGTGAAAAAACAGAAAAGAAAAACCGATTTGGGGGGCCGATCACCCGACAGTCAACTAAAAAGACTCCAATCGAAGTGAGTTCTAAGCTGGCTCGAAGCCAAAAACGAGATCAAAGCCCTCGTTATGATATGCAGCGGCGCGTCGCGATCGCACGTACATAAACTTACACTCGAATTCGAAAAAAAGCTCTAGCAACAATCGAGCTTTTATCGTTAAAAACTCGACCTTCGCGATCACTCTCACAGTCACTGGTTAAAATTTTAGATAAAAATAAAAAGAAAAAATTGAAGCGTTGATTACTTTTGTACATTACGTTTTTTTAATGATACACAATAAATATTTTTGGGTGCCTGTGTGTGGGTGCGTGTGTCAAAAAGGATTGAAGTGTACCTGCGCCAGGGGGTAAAGCGGCCCTGGTCGCCGTGAGCAGCAGCACGAGCGCGAGGTTGAAATTATTAGCAGCGGCGGCGGCGGTGGCGGTCAGGGCGGCTCGCAGGCCCCCGACAGCCCGAGGCATCGCAGCTCTGGCTCTCGACTACCTGACACTGAGGAATGCATGCAACGGTGGCGGCGGCTTCGGCGATAGTAGTAGTCGTCCCTCTCTGTCTTTCTCGTCGAGTCGAGAGGCGGTGGTGGCAAGCGGCGGACAAGCCCCACTCTAGAATGCGACGAACCTCCTCCATCCATGTGCATTACCTATATAGGTACGTGTGTGCCGCAGCCGTCCTATAGCATACATATTGTTATAACTATAGTGGATTTGTATATTCGCACACAGGTGGCGCAGGCACACACACATACACACACCGATGGATGCCAACACCTGCGGTCCTCTCCGGTCATAGCTATTCTATATAATATGATGTTGATCGTCGCGCATGCGTTCGAGGGAAGCCCTTGCAGCGATCGCACGTATTACATTCGCAATCGTCGCAAATTTTGGTATAATGAACGTTTCATTGGAGATTTGAAGGTTTTGTGGAAAAAATTACACCATTTGATTATTTTTCATTTTTTAATAATTATATTTTCAATAAATTTACGGAACCGTTACTTACAAAACAAATAGTAAATTTCATCGACATGAAATCGTGAATTAAATTGTCTTTATTTATTTGTCATTTGCTTTTTTTTATTTATTCGTTTTTAGCTTTGTTACTCGTTGTTGTTGTCTTTTTGTTTACACTACGAAGACAAAGAGAAAGAAAGGGGAGAAGAGAGAACTTTTTTTAATTGCTACACGGTAATAACTGTAATATAAAGATAATAATACAAATAATAACGTAATAATAAAAAATAAAAATTATCATTGTAGTAATAGCAGAGGAATTAAAATTAGTATGATATTATAATTAGAATGACGATAATGATAAATTGTTGCTGTTTGTTTGTTTGTTTTTCGCTGTTTGATAATACAGTATTCGTAACATTAATAATACATCGATACATGAACGCGAGACGAGACATCATCGTCGTCTCGCTCGGCTCGTCGAACAATCATTAACATTTATATTTTTTATTATACATGAACAGAGACTGTAAACGCAACGAAATTTTGGGCGACACGAGACGCGCACAAGTATCTCGATTGCGTTTAAAAGCCAATAATGCAGTATTTCTTCTCTCCTATTAAAAAATAATCGCGCGAATTGTTTAGCATCGATTCTCTTTGCGTGTAATCTTTATTTATACAACTATGCACGTCGAACGCTGCGCTCGTACTTTTGTTTCGTACTATAAACGATTTTTCGCAGTTCTCTCGACATTAGTTCGGGCTGTTGTCGATGAAATTATTACAATAAAATATATATATTCATTTATTTATACGTATGTACAAAAAAGAAGAAAAAATATTCACTATTTACAGGCTTGTTAAGCAATTATTTCGAAATCTACATTGTGTATTGAGCCCATTTGACTTTGAACAATGCTCCGATATTTTCTTCCACTCTAATAACTACGTGAAATTAATAGAAACGAGAATTCCTAATCACTAGCTTTATTGCCGAGAGAGTTCGAGGGAAGGCGAATTCCAATATACTAGTCTTAAACTACTTTTATTTCGCGATTATGAAACAGTTAATTAGAAATCTCTTATTGACGATAAATCTACGCGTGAAAATATTTAAAGGCCTTTGGCGCCAACGAAACATCAATTGATTCTTCATAATTTTTTGTCTCATCAATCACTTTAAATAATTTTACTAATTAATTGAACAATGAAACTTCCACGAAGGCAAACGAATTTTTCGACATCGAAGGAATCGTGGGCATTCACGTCATCTTATTACTTATACATCAATTGAAAATATTAACAATTTTTCTTTAACAGTCGTACAAATTTACCAACTTTCTCCGTATAACAATTTAAAACTTACGAAACAACACGTATATTTAATGCAAAAATAATTTTCTTTTATGCATAATTATTTTAAAAAACGCTACATTACTTCATTGCTTTCGTCAATTGAGTTATCAACTTTGAACGCGTTCGATACTACATCGATCTTGAAAAGGCACTTATAAGAGGTATTCAGCGGAAATATTTTTTCGTTACAAAGCTAGATACACTTTATTTGTATTACATACGATGGCTGAGACTCATTTGACCATCGACAAAAACAATAAGCAGACCAGCTGCCTATCAAAGATTCTCTTTCATCACTACATAAATTAATAAGATTCATAAAATCTCTTTAAAACTTTTACAAACAACCAGAGACACAATCAATAAAGTATTATAAGACAGTTTTAAAGCTTAAAAAAACGAAACAAATTTACATATTTAAGCTCTGATTCAACATCATGTGTTTTATCATTTCAGTCGTGCATGGCACCTGGCACTAATAAACATTTTTTGCTATTTTCTTATGAACAAGGAGACTTTGACCGTACATAATAATATTCAAGACTAGTTTGAACTGTTCTTTTTTACATAAATCAGTCGTAGTCATCTCTAGCAAATCAGATTTTTTTTGTTTCATGTAGTAGTCTTGAATACACTGAAATATATTTACATTATTAGGATTTCCATAAAGTCTCCCAATTATTACCATGGCGAGTACGCTCGATTAAATAATTTCGAGCTAAAGATCGTCTATTACGCAAATAGACTCATTTTTTGTGATCATTATCAGTCGGTCGATCGCCATTTGCGTTCACACTTCGACACCCAATACTCTATCGACGACGTATTCGTACCTCTTAGGTTCGCCGTTCTCGTCGACGTCTGGTTGTTTATCGGTGCTAGTCTCTTGGCTTACTTTGTCCTCAGCAATTTTACTATTATCATCCGATGAGGCCTCGGCAGGTCCGCTAGATTTTCGACTCGCATTATTGTAAATCTTCGTGGATTTCACGGGCTCCGAAGAGTATCTACGATGATCGAGAGGAGGCATTTCGTCGTTCGTCGTGTTGTTTGTTTCATCAGGTGGAAGTACAGGTACATTTAGATTGACTCGAGTGAAGAAAGCCATTTTTTCTCTAAAATTAAAAGAGAACGATTAAATATGTCTTCATGTATTGTATTATTACTTGACTGAAAAATTGGAAACTTACTTGAAGGAGATGATGTCTGGTTTTCCCTTGCCGACTTTGGTCTTCCTCAATTTATAAATTTCCTTGCCGGTCTTCCTCAGCATTTTTTCGACTTTCTTATCCTCGACGCTCTTTCCGTTTTTACCGACCTCAGCTTGCTGCATCAGCGACTGGAATTTGTCATCTTCCAGCAGCCAATTGGCCATGTCTACGTCTCGCTTCTCTCGGGCCTGCTCCAGTCGCTGCTTCAGATCGCGAAGTCTGGTGAGCTCATCGTGCAGATTCGAGAGTCGGGCGTGCTGAGCCTGAAGATCGAGCTCCAAGTCTAGCGAGGTCCTGGCGGTGGTCGACACGTGCGGCGTCCGGGATTTCGAAACGACTACGGACTTGTTGACACCTAGGGCGGAGGACGGCCTACGCCAACGCAGCGATCGACGCTCAATCGAGTTACGTTGGAAAGGTCCTCCTCTGCGGTAGAGTGGCATGCTGCTATCGCTGTCGCTGCGATTTAGCTGTAAAAATTGCAACGTTAGAGAATCTCTTGTAATTCGTATGGCAGTCAATCAACTTGAGTCTCAGTAACGGATATATGGATACTCACTCGACAAATGTAATGATTTCGACTGACGGCAGCGCTCGGCGAAAATGTCTGGCTCCTCTTGATGACAATCGAGTTTTTGTCGTCGTGCACGGCACCAGGTACAGCACCAGCAGCCGACAATTTGCGCTGCTTGCCCTGCTCCGGAATGAAAACGCACTCTGTGTTGGTCTCCTTGTCGAGTGTGTGATTGGCGATCACCGGAGCGGCGGTGGCGGCAGCTGTCCCGGACTCGGCTGACGCCGACGCCGCAGCTGCTGCCGCTTCTTCTCTGGCGAGCTCCTCGTCTTCCTAAATATCGTTGGAAAGCATCAAGTTTAGTATTAATTGATTGATCGAGTTGAGTTTAGTTAAGGTCAACTAGGGAGAAAACAAACCTCGTGTTCGAGTACATCTTCGAGCACGCTCTCTTCCATCATGAACTCGATGACGATACCCTCCTCGTCGCTGTCCTCGCTATCGTCGCCATCGCTGTCACTGGTGTCGTCCGCGTCGTCGTCCTCTTCGTCCTCCTCCTGAGGACTCAGACAGTTAGCCAACTCCTCGAGCCTCAACGTCACGGCGGATGACAGCTCCTCGCAGCCCGTGTTTCGCGTCAGAGTCGACGTCTGCGAGCTGATGATGGTGCTCTCGTCGCTGCTCTCCTCCTTCACGTTGCTCTGACTTTTGTACACCGAAACGTCGGACTCCTGCTTGTCGTGCTTGCTCATCGCACCGGTATAGGATTGGCAAGAAGTCGACTCGTTGGCGAGTGGCAGTGCCGACGCCGCTGCCGAGGACGACGACGAGGATGGCTGCATGAAGCGATACGACAGGATGTTGTACCACTTGACACTTGAATTCTCAGGACTGAAGTCTGCCAGGGAGACTTGGGTTGAGCCCTGTGTGTGTGTGGATTTGAGAAGGTGAGATTTTCGGACCAATTGAAATGATATTTAGTCTATCGTTAACTAGGATGATCAACTAACCAAGCACTCCTCAGACTCTCCGGAACAGGACCAAACATTTACTTGCAACGTTTTGTTGTAGAGCTTGTTCAGTGGCACTGATATAGGGAATGTTTCTCCGAAGTTGGGCTTGCGTAAGTCCACTAACGGTTTGGTGCAGCACACATGATTTACGGGCGGCTGCATTGGCAGCAGAGCAATTTTTATGTAACTGTCGTTAGAGAGAAGGGAAAAAAACGATGTCAGTTACAAAAGCTCAGTTCTTTTTCAATAAAGATAGAAATAATTGATACTTACACTTGCATGCTGTCGGGAATGAAGAGCGCGGCCAGGTTTCTCGCCCGCTCAATTCCGACGTGAAGCAAGCCGTCACTAACAGAATACCTACAAAAATAATGATAAGAAGTCAAGGTTAATTTATATTATCGATGCGTATTATATACGTGACTCGTGTCGTTCTTGCATATGATTATTTACCTAAGTTTGATTTGAACCTGTGCGGTTTCTAGATTGGCGTCAGCAGCGCCATTGCCACTGGCGTTGTCGATCGCGTTGCCGATGCCGGACAGACGTCGCCTGTTCGAGGCCTCGAATACCCCGGAGTCGCCGGCGACGCTCTCGTCGGACACGGCTGCGGACACCGAGCGCGTGTTCGTCCCCGATGAGCTGGCTCGCGAACGGGCGCCCAGCGGCGGCGGTGTCTCGCTTATCGGCGACAGTGGAGGTTCTTGCGTCAGACCTGCACATATCAAAGCTCGCAAGTTTTATTTTTCGTTTCATTTTCAAAGAGATTAATTTTTTGTCACGTGATCTATTGGCTTTGGAAGTGTTGTTCGAGAATGCAACTAAATATTAAATCTGTTTAAGTGTAATAATTTTAAACTTTTACTGTACTTTATGAGCGTAAAAAATAGTCCAGTGACTGAATCAAACGAGCTTTTTATGGGTATCTGGGATGATCAATAAGAAATCAAGTTTTCTTAACTTATATTCATGTTATTTTTAACCACAATCTTTACATAAAAAATTATAAAAAAATGTTTTAAAAAGTCGTCTTTTATTTCGTGACGGGGAAGAACATTTATACACTTTGTACAACTGTGGGCTTTTTAGAGGCAACAAACGATCGTTACACAATCGCGTCACTTCCAAAGCCAATCTCTCGACAATATAAACGATGTGACATCGGCTAAAAACTGACCAGGCCTGCCAAGACCGCTGCCTTGGGACATGTTGCACGACTGCAGATCCATGTTGGACTGCTGCTGGCTGTGCTTGTTGGGTTGCTGCTGCAGCTGCTGACGATGAAGCTGCTGCTCGTGCTGATCGCGTTGCTGATAGTGCTGAAATTGTTGATGATAATGTGGTTGATGTTGCTGTTGCTGAGGATTTTGCGGTTCGGCCGCGCTGCCGCTACTAACCGACTGTTGCTGCTCCTGGATGGTCTGCTGGCTCAGCCGGAGCTCAGCGAGTTTGTCCTCGAGCTGGATTCGGTCGAGATGCGAGGCCGCCATTGTCGTCGACGACGTGGACGAGAGCAGTCTCTGTTGCTGGCGTCGCTGCAGCTCTATCTGCTCGTACGCCGGCGGTGGTCCGACCTGCGTGATGCACAAAATACACATTGTAGCGAAATTTTTACGGATTACTCGAGGATTGGTTCAGAAATAATGAAGGAAAAACCAACCGGTGCGTTCTCGTATAGCGGCGATATGGGCGGCGACACACTCGACAGACTAGACCTGGGTGACAAACTGGGCTGAGACCTGCCCGGCGACGGTGTGCCCAAATTGTTGCAATTGCTGTTGCTGTTGACTTGAGCGGCGTTACCGGTCGTGCCGTTGGCAGTATTATTGCTGTTGCTGCCGCTGCCGCCGGTCGCGACGCCGCTACTACTGTTCAGCATCGTGGCGGTAGTGCCGATGGGGCCATTGCTGGTCTGATCGGAGCCCTTGAGCAGTCGCTCGACGCGTCGATGCAGATCAACCATATCGACCGGTCGCTCCTGCAGAGTCTGCTGCTGAAGTTGGTGTAGCGAGGTGCTGCCCATGCACTGAGGTCCGCCGTAGATGTCGGTGAAGCTCAGGCCGGACGACAACGAGCCTTTGCTGCTGGTCGTGCTGAGGCTGCCCAGCGACGAGCTCGACGACACCGAGAGCGTCGAGGCCGACAGGCTCTTCAGCTGGCCCTCGAGGGTCGCCATGGACCTGAGCGCGTCGCGCAACTGCTGCAGCAGCAACTGCTTCTCCTCGTGCAGGCGCACCCGATCGGTGATGGTCTTGTTCGACAGCTCGAACGCCTGGTTCAGATCCGTCTCGAGTCGGCGTATCTCCGTCTGGATCTTGACCATGTCCTGCTGGGTGCGCGTGTGCGGCGTTATGCTGCGCAGCTCGCGCAACAGCTGCTCCTTCTCCTGAAACAGTAGTAGCTTGTCCTTGTCGCTTTCCGTCTGGCCTGGTATTACCTATTGTACGCCACGAGAGAGAGAGAGAGAGAGAGAGAGAGAGAGAGAAAGAACGCGAACACACAAGGTATAACCAGATTAAAAATCAAGCTCGAAATTTTACTTGTATTCTTTTGTTCATTTTGTTCTTTTTTCTTACCTTCTCCTCGAGGTCGGCGAGCTGCTGCTGTATCTGTTGTATTCGCTTTCTGGCCTCGTCGTACTGCAGCCTCATGCGTGCCATCTCAGCCAAGCGCGTGCCGATGGGCACGAGCTCGCCCGACAGGTCGGTCTGCGAGGCGGTGCTGAGCTTCTCCTGAGGCAGACTCAGGGTACTAGCTTCGGGACTGCCCTCGCAGAGCTGCAGCCGGGTGAGCTCGTCCTTGAGCTGGGCCAGCGACTGCATGAGCTCGGCCTTCTCCTTCTCGCCCGAGGACAGGCTCTTCTGGATGTTGCGCAGCTCCGTCATGATGGCCTGGGCCTCGGTTATGTTGTAGCAGCCCGCGCGGTGCGTGCTCAGCTTTTGCTCGACGCTACATTAAAAATTTGGCGTTATGGTTTGTTGACTTTCGGATAAAAAATAAAGACAAAGTGAGATACATATGCAGTTCGGACTTGGTAACGCGATATAATTGAGCCTAAGGAATGTCGGTCGTATACGAGCCCAGTTATAAAAAAAAAAACATCGTCAATTCGTGCGATTTTAAAGTCTCACATACGCTGCTGCTCTCGTGACTCGTATATGATATACGTGTGCATTGGAAACATCGTCGTATACAACGTACATACATATACGATGTAAGACACACGAAAACACGTCTTACACGTGTGTGCTCGGCGCGCGAATTCTCGACGTTACGGTACTCGATCGAAAATGCTTCCTTGTAAATCAATTATCATAGCATTATCGATGATCCGGTACATACACACAAAAAAGCAGGCAGAGTCGAGAGAGAAAAAAAAAGCAAAGAAACAAGCACACCACGAGAGGTATATACATTATATTATACGGTATATACGCGCGCCGGAGGAGAGCCTCTCTCTTTTTCGGATTGCAGCATATAATACTTATAATATATATTCACCCGAGGAGAGGAAAGTATGTATGCGCGGTATATTTATTTCTCTTACCTGGCGAGCGTGTCGACGCCGCGCTGTGTGCAATTCATCTCGGCCCGAATTTGCTCCAGTTCGCGCTTGAGCCTCGAGACCCGCTTCCTGGCCTCGGCCACGTCGCATTTCAGCAGATCTGGATCGTACTTGGTGCTAAGCGAGGACGTGCTAGAGCATACTTCAAGGAGAAGAAGACGTTAAAATAAATGATTTAAAGCGATAAATTTTTCATTGTTGATTTGTTTTCAAAGTCCCATTATAGGGATATAAGCAGCTGTAAATGATTCGTATAATGTTTGTCGTTCAACGTGCTAATATCGTACATCGCGCGTAACACAATGCATAAGCGTAATAAAATATGAAACAATGTTTACTGCGATATACGACGGTGCGCGCGCGGAGTAATTACTTTTTCCCGCCCGCACCGAGGTAATAATCATTTTACTATTATCATACGCGCGGCGTTACGAGTATTCTTGTTGCTATATACGCGCATAGCAGTAGTAGTGGATGTTGTTATTGTGTCGTAGAAAAATTGCGCGTTGATGATCGCGCGCGCGCGCGCGAGCCCGCAGCCATGAATAATTCATGCAGTACACATGCGTATAATATCTACGCGAACGTATTATCGAGATGCGTACTACGTAGGTACATGAGTGTTTGTGTCTGTGTCTGTGCTCTATGGGAAAAAAATTTGCCCGCGTTTATTTATTTTGCATTTCTTTTATCTTCTCGCGAGTTTTTTTGTACTTGTTGCAATTCTCACATGCCGCGCGGCTGCACTTACATTATACATGTATAGTACGCATGTGCGCGCGCGCAGTGTAAGTGCGTATGTATGTATGCGTAAGAAAGAAAATTAATACTTACAACTGGTACGCGAGGCGCCAAGCGTGCAGAGCGCATTGTTGAGGTGATTGTACTCGTCTTGGGCTAAGCATAATCGCTGCTGCTTCACGTCGTAGATCTCCTTTTTCGCCTGCAACACACATTGAGCATTGCGCTCGTTTCAGTTTCTCTTTGCCATGACACATAAATCTCTTCTTGAGCTTGTATACATAGAGGGCATATTATTCAAAAAAAATTTTTTCTTTTCTTTTCGTTTTCATCCTTTTCCATAAATGACGGTGGGATAGATATAAATGCACCGAGTTACTAATGCGCGCATGAGGAGAACGGCGCGGGGACGCACGCGAAAAAGGAAAAAGAAGAGGATGCGCGTCGTATGGTGCGCTGACGGCGTGGCAATATGGAGCAAATACTCTACGGTATTATACGCGCGTGTATATTTGCTACCACTTTCTACAATGTACATAGAGAATATACGGATACCGCTACGAAATTAAATAAAAGTACACAGAGAGATGCCATGACTACTGCTTTAACGACGACGACGACGACGTTGAAGAGGCAGAGAGAGAGAAATGCGGCATTCTTCCGTGACAAATATTCCTGGCGATTTCTAAGGATACACACAACTAACGACCATTTCCACAGATATATAAATTACAATAAATCAGCGATCCCCCGTCAAATTGTTTGTCATCGATAACGAACGTCAGCGACGATGGATTATCGTCGATCGCACAATGTTCGTATGTATAATAAATTTACATATACATAAGCATATTCAGGATTTCAGGTCACGTCGTTCGAATATATGTTCCGCGAAACGAGCCAGCCGCGCGAGACGAAGAAACCGGGGCCTACAAAGCCGCGTGACAAATTTGTCAACTGTCAAAATATATCCATGCAGATTTCTAATGCCAATTGCCATCTTTTTTAGCTAGAAAATTCGAATCAATAATATCGAGCAAATATCGGCACGCATAATTGAACGGACGAGTTGTCGGAATTGAAGAAGTTTGACACTTGCGTATACTTGAATTCATTACGAGTTCATCAAACAACACACTCGAGTCGACACGTGTATTGCGGAGCTTTCAAACTAAAATTTCAATCGATTATATTGTACGGTTTACAAGGAGAGCACTCGACGCAAAATTCGTTCGAAAAATATCAATCAAGTCAAGGTTTTTAACGCGTGGCGCGTACTAACGTACATAGACACGCGCTTACAAGAGTTTTGGCGAGTACTACAAAAAGAATACATACTTAATGTATATTACTGCGGTATTCGCAAATGCAAAGAAATATTGCGCGTCAAATACTATTACGTCTGCGTACCAGAGTTGACCATAATTTTTTTTTTTAACATACGACATGTCCGTTTCACGCTCATCTAGTCGCGAAAAATGCGAGTAGCCTTTCGCGCTCGTTATAATTCATGCCAGTAATGTAATTTAAGCGTATTTAAACGCTTTTTGCGTGTTCATTAACGCGCGGCGCGATACGAGACAAGATTCATCGCGTCGCGGAATGAAGCGAGGAAAAATATTTTTCGGTCGTTTACATATTCATGCGCGAAAGCTCGTTAGCATAATATACTTTGGAATTTCTAAGTGTATCGGGGATATATTATTTGTAATCCTCGAGGAAAATAAAAATAAAAAAACAGCCCAACGCGACGATCGTTTCGAATGATGTTGTGCATATATACGAGAGACATTCGAGATCGTGTGTGCAGCAAAAACATCGCGTGTGATCCGTGCGCGTCGTATTAGATGCACACACACACGAATACGAGTTTCGCACACGAGTCGTTCCACTATTACTTTAATGCCAATACTACGACTGCGTGTGCTCGCTGGTATCGTGTTTGTAACGTGCAGCATGCGTGTGTGTAAGCGTGTGTGGTGCGGTTCGCCACGCGACGTTTTTGCGGTGCAACCTGCTCGCCGCTGTGCTCTCTTTCTCGTCCGGCCGATCGTCGAGCAGTCCGATATTCTCGATTTTTCTGTCTCGAATAACGATTCGATTGAGATTGAATTTTGGAGAGTCAATTTAATTCATCCAAAAATCCACGGTACGAAGAAAGAAAAGTGGTGAATGCTCGCGCTCGCAGCAGTTTATAACCCACCCACCGGTAAAATACTCGAAGTAAGGAGAGAAAGAGAGAGAAAAAACCAACAACAAAAAAGGGGAGAAAAATTAATCTCGCTCCACGGTGCTGCGTATGTGCGTTCGTGTGTACGCGCGTGTGTGTGTGTGTGCATGTGTACACTCTCGATCGGATGTGGAAGGTAAAAAAATTAAAATTCCTTAAACTCGCCGCTCGCTGCTGCTACTCGCTCTCTCGCGTATAAAGCATCAGCAGCAACGGCAAAGAGAGAAGCAGCAACAGCAGCGGCATATAAGCGAGCTCTGCTTGCCCGCGCGCTCGTTCGCTCACTCGCAAGAGAAAGAGCGAGAGAGAGAGGCATGTAAGTATATAACCCAAAGAGCGAGCGAGAGAGAGAAAAGAATCCAGACGCGTTATAATGCTTCGATGCTCTTTCTCTCTCTCTCTTACGCGCGCGTGTGCACGAATCGCAGCCACCGCCACATTCCAAGCGTCCTCTCTCTCTCTCTCTCTCTCTCTCTCTCTCCCTGTGGAATATAATAAATGTGCGTGATGTGTGTATATATGCGCGCAAAAAGATCGCTTAGATCACCGGGAGATCGTCGTCCTCGACGTCGTCGTCACTGTAAGCACGATGCGGCACTACCTGCATCCCTCCACTACGTGTATACATCTTTCAAGAGTATAAAATAGTAGTAGAGTAGTCACCCTGACGGCGGCTGTTATAAATAACCTAGGGTATCGTAACAAAAATGCACACGTTTTTTTTTTTGCCGTCGTCGTTGACGACGACTTGATATCACACAGCAATTACTTTACGTATGTAAAAAACCACACTGTAACGAACTCCTTTTTTCTTTCTTTCTCATTTTTATCACACACAGTGAGAAAATAATTTTACACACGATCAAAAACACCAACTAAACTGAGAAATGGGGCAAATTGGGAGCCTTACATATTCGCAATAGTAGTAGGCAGTCGCATCCCTGTCGTCGCCGCTGTAGCACTGCTCCCAATAGAAGCGCTGAATCTCGCTCTCGTTCTCGTAATCGTTCTGATAGCACATGCGCATCTGAAAGCGCGAGCCGACGTTCTCGTAAATCTGCTCCTGGCACTGCATCTGGTGCATCTGGTGCCTCTGACGCTGCAGCTGCAACTGCTGAATGATTCTGTTGTTCTGTTGTTGCTGTTGTTGTTGCTGTTGTTGTTGTTGCTGCTGCTGCTGCTGCTGTTGCTGTACTTGTTGCTGTACTTGTTGTTGTTGTTGTTTCTGTTGCTTCTGTTGTTGTTGTTGTTGTTGTTGTTGTTTTTGTTGCTGCTGCTGTTGCTGTTGCACAGCAGCCACCGCAGGCTGCAATTGCATCTGATTCTGTCCATTTTGTTGTCTGTAGTACGGTAACTGCAGCTGCTGCTGTTGACCATTCTGTTTGTGTTGTTGTTGTTGCTGCTGCTGCTGCTGTGCTTGTTGCTGCTGTTGCTGCAGACGAATCTGTTGCTGTTGCAGCAAAAACTGCCGATAATCGCAGCGAATGGGCTCGTAGCACTGGTCGACGATCCTCTGCGGCTGCGGATACCACTGCAGATTGCCGACCGCCGAGGCCTTGGTGCGCTTCGTCGTCGTCGTGCTGCTACTGCTGCTGCTGCTGCTGCTGCTACTGTTCTTGGCGTTGGTTTTGGCATTGGCATTGTTGTTTTGATTGGTACTGCTGCTACTGCTGCTGGTGCTGGTCGTGGTCGTGCTGTGCGAGTAACCGTCGACGTAATTGTGGTACTGATGAGCCGGTACCAGTACGCAGAGCGTGTACTGCCGGTCCATAATCAGCAATCGGACGAACTCGCGGGGGCGGGCAACCACGAGCGTGTGTGCGTATGCGCGCGCGCCGGCGTCACTGCTGCTGCTCTCTTACCCCCCGTCGAACTCGCGCTAGTTGCGCTTCTTCTTCTTCTATGACTGCACACAAGTGTGTATAGATATACTGACAGCGCGCGGCTCGCGACCGATCGTCCGAGTGCGCCTATGCGACTACGCGCGCGAGCACAGGTATATACCGCGCAGGTATATATTATACGCCGCTGCTGCAGGAGAACGCGCGCGCGTGTATATACTACTGTGAAAACGTCGAGACTGAGACTGGAGAGCCGGAGAGAGAAGGCGAGGAGTAGAAGTGAGGATCACCTCATCTTCGCTGGAGGAAGGCCTCGACTGGACTGATCGTCCGACCGCGGGCCCGAAATTCCGATCCCCTCCTGCCTCGGCTCTTTCTCTCTCTCTCTCGCTGGATCTCTCGGCCGGTCGCTCGCTATAGATATACTCGCCACGGCATTATATGGTATGGCGAGTATATATGTGCTGCTTATATACACTCTGCGCTGCGAATCGCCGCAGTGAGCAAGAGCGAGAAAGAGAGAAGAGCCACGGCAGCAGCAGCACATCGCCATCAGGCTCTCTCTCTCTCTCTCTCTCCCTCAATTTTTAAGGGAGCCCCCTTTTTCCCTTTTTTCACTTCTCTCTCTCATTCTCTCTCGTTCTTTCTTTGCCGATCATGCTTGCTCTGGCTCGCTGCTCGATTCCTTCTTTCTTCCCCTCCAACACCTCCTCTCTTTCTTTCGTCTCTCTCTCTCTCCTTCTCTGCTCCTTTTCGTCCTGAGCTTCTTTTCGCATTCTCTCCCTTGTATAGTATGCTCGGAGAAGAGAAAGAAAGAGAGAAAGAAGCGAGCCAGCAAGCACATTGTCGTCGTCTTTCTCTTTCTTTCTATAATACTACGAGGCAGAGTCCAGCATTTGTGTGTACGTACGTATATTTATATACCTATATAGAAGACGGTGCTCGACCAAGGAAGGAAGAGAGAAGGATGTTGAGCTCTCTTATATACACTCGCTGGCTGGCTGGCTGGCGCGCGCGCGAGGCCGTAGTCGTCGTCGTCCGAATATGCAGAAGCACGCAGGATAGCCGGAGAAAGAAAGAGAGAGAGAGAGAAATGAAGGTCTGTTTATACTTTTCTCTCTCCTTCTCTTGCAGGTCTGCGGGTGCAAAAGCTGTATATATACGCGGAGTGTACTACGTACGAGCCCGAATGAGATCGGAGCGCGCCTCGACTCTTTCTCTCTTTCTCTATCTCTGTTGCTGCTGCTGCATCTCGTGTATATATGTATATAATATAGAGTGGAGCAAAAAGGCGGGCCGCAAGGGGTATCTCGGGAGACGGAGCGCAAAGATTCAGGGCCGTATGGTATGTAAGCAGCACGTATACGTGCTCGAATATATACGTGTAAAAAAACCTGCCGAGCGGCTGGTGCTGGTGCTGATGCTGACCTGCTAACGATGAAGATTACTTCAAGATGAAAATTTTGGAATTTTGTTATTTCCGAATATGACTTTCAATTGCGTCTAGACTTACGCGTACACGTTTAGCACCTAATTTCTATGATGATTAAGACAAGGCGTCTACAAATATTTTACACACCTGTTGCTGTCAAGTAAGTCAGCAAACGTACTGTATACGCGAGTAATGAAACGTCTCACAATACATACTCTCCTGCGTACAAACGATAATGTATACATTTGGATCGTGTCAAAAGAAGCGAGAAAAAAACAACGAGCTGCGGCAACCCCCCCAAAAAACGATCGATCTATATCCAATTATATTTTATTCGATCTCCCCGCGCGCGCGGCATTTGGCCCCATAAATCTTCGCAATTAATCCATATCACTCGGGCGCTCGCTCGCACACTGCTCCGACTCGTGCCGTACCTTAAACTACTATACGGCTCTCGAAAGAGAAACAAAAGCTCGCCGCGCGCGGAGCGCTGAGAGAAGGAATTTCTAGATTTAAATGCCGGGGCTATATATAATCGGCATCGATTTCGTCACCCACCTGCGCCGCCACTGCTGCTGCTGTTTCTGTTTCTGCCGGAGAACAGCTCACGGCGCCTTACATACACAAACGTATACACGCGCCTACGTAAACGCATACACGCTGGCATCTATGTGTTTGTGGGCAAATCTGTGTATAGGGGTGTACGAAATAGATTCGCTATTATGTGTAGCAAGAGAACGGGGAATCGAGTGTTGTATGCGGCCGAACGTAATATGCGCGCACCTGCGTATATATAATATGAGTTGGGCTCGAGCCACTGTCTAAATACACACGCACTAACACACACAGCCTCGTATACGCAGCGAGAGAGACTCGATACTTATAGGTAGGTAGGTAGGTGGGTAGGTAGGTAGGTAGAGCCCCGACCTTGAGTCGCACATTATGTCCCGGCCTTGTTGGAATTTCTGTGGGTCCGCGCGCGCGCGCACCGCTCGAGAGCTCGAGCTATAGTGGTGTATACTCGCACACTCAGGTGTATAATTTGTGTGTGTGTGTGTGTGTGTGTGTGTGTGTGTGTGTGTATGTATGTGCATGTGGGTATACACTATATACGCAAGAAATACTCGCGACCATCGATATGAACTGCTGCTGCTGCTGGTGATGCTCGAAGCTCAAAGCTCCGAAGAATATGTATCTTAGCAGGAAGAAAGAAGCTGAACATTCCTCGCTGGATTTTGGCGAGCGAGCACACATTTTCTTTGTCTTTCTTTGCTTTTTCCATCTACTTCTTCTTCTTCTTCTTCTTTCTTTTTCGTCAAACATCAAACGTATTCGTGGACGTAATATGTATTGTAGAAATATACTTGACACTGAACTTTTTTCCAATTTGCCTTTTATTGACATTGACTTTATTTGGAGTTGTTATAATCGGAACTCTAAATTTCGTAAGTATGGTAACAAATGCCCAAGATATAAGAGAGCTTTTATAATCTAAGCTTCCAACAAGCAGTATGTATAATGCCAAGTTTATTACCATATCGAGGGGTTACATAAACGTACGCTAAGATAAACATTCTATACTCGAGAATTTTAGGAGTTTCTTTCCCCAGCTCTCCTCTCGATACATTCACGCTGCTCAATAAAAGCCTGCGCCAGAGTTGTAAGCAATTATAAACGTATATGCATAGGTTTGGGCCAAATAAGCTCGAGACGGAGCCGAAAGAGAGAGAGAGAGAAAGAAAGGCAGGATCAGCTACCTATATACGGCGGAGCCCAGACTCGCGAACGCGCGCGAATGAGCCAGGAGTCTCGAGGAAAGTAGTACTAGGCGCCAGTTGCCTCTTGGATTCATTTATTTCATTCACCTGCCTTCTTTCTTTTAGAGAGAGAGAGAGAGAGAGAGAGAGAGAGAGAGAGAGAGAGAGAGAGAGAGAGATTGGCTGTGCTTGTTGAATCTTAGGCCTCTTTGTCTGGCTCCAGCTACTTCGTTTTACTACGTGGGAAATATTAAGGCAGAATTTCGGATTATAGTTCTTTTTTTTATTGCTAACGAGAATCTATTCAATTTCTTTGCATACAAGTACGAAAGTTTTTGTGTGTATGTGTGTTCAAGCTCGAGTCGTGGCTAAATATTATTATTTATTGAATCGTAAACTATTGGGGAATATTCGCGTATATAATAACCAAACAACTGCAAGCAACTTGTGATCATCGCTTACACGCATAAGAGAGAAGTCGTGAATATAAAGTGCGTGATTATGCGCTCGCGATGATGACGATCGGAAATATTACCATGATTTTTGAAATAAAGATTTTTATTTTGGCTCACGTGTCGATAGATCGTAGATCGCGCCTGGCCAGAGAATAAATAAAAAAAATAGTATGAATCAACAACGACGAATGTAATTAATTATTATAAATAAATCCACGCTCCGCGCGTGCCGATCGCCAACAATCCGATTCCGTCGAATATTCGAGATGAAAATAGCCATATTAAATGCTGCGTACCGATCTTCCTATATATGCACAGAAAATCGGCAATGAAACGAAAATAAAAATCTTTTACATGTGTGTGTGTACGGAAGCGCGTCTCCTTTGCTCTTGCTCGCTCCGACAATTACCGTAACTTTGATTGCCGAAATCACATAATACCCCATACGTATTTATACTGAAATAAGCCTAATAGTGGTAATTACGCGGGTACGCAATGCTCGCAGGATAATTCCTCGGGCCCGATTAAAGCTCATGCTCACGCGGGTCCCCCGATCTTCGCGGTCATCATCATCATCATCATCATCATCATGGTCTTCGTCGCCATCGCTTTATCAGTCGTAAAACGAATTAATTGACCGCGTGCAGCCGCATCGTATAAACGCGCGCGCACATACGCATATAAACGCATAAACTCGTATCAAGGATATATTGCACACACATACGCGCTTGCAGTGTAGTACACCTTATAAAGCTTATAAGAGAGTCCGAACGAAGAGCGAGAGAGAGAGAGAGAAGCCGCGTTTCGCGCGCGAGATTCTGCGAGAGAGAATGCATTCTCGCGCGCAAAATGCACACACGGCGACTGCAGCAGCAGCGTACCACGACGCATGCGCGTTTGCAGGCTCAGAGTATAATATTCGCCGTGCGTGTAGAGTATATGGTGGCTCAGCAGCAGCAACGTATAGGTATATATATATACAGCGACGGCACCAGCATCAGGATTGGAATGCAGCCAAGTGAGGAATTCCGGCCCCTCCCGCATATTTATCTCTCTCTCTCTCTCTCTCTCTCTCTCTCTTTATCTTTTTTGCTCCTGCAGCACGAGAAAAGAGAGAGAGAGAGAGAACGACTTGGCCGCGCGTATACGTATATCATAGTATGTATACCTGTATACACATAAGCCCTCCACCAGACGGTGCAGCAGCAGCAGCATGAGGCTCACGATCTGCTCCCTGCAAGAGCCACTCTCTATCTCTCTTTCTCTCTATACTACGTATACTACAGCTTTTGATATATACCACGAGCTGCGCGCATAAGGCCAGCATATCCTAACGTGTGTGTGTGCACGCAGCTCCTCAATATACATAGGGGTTTATAACCTGAGCCGCAGTCGTGTAACATTTGCGCCAATATGATGGGCTCAGCTCTTTCTCGTTCTTACCATATTATATCTATCGTACGTATGGATACGAGTGGTGCTGGCTCGCGAGCGCGTCTGATACCAGTATAGGCTCGCAGAGAGCGAGCGATAAGAAAAAGAGAGAGAGAGAGGAGACCCTCTCTTATACATACCGGAGGGGGGTACGTATAGTAAATAAGTTGAGGTGTACGAGGAATGCACCTCGACTCTATGTAGAAAAAGGTACACACACACACACACACAAGCGTGATGGAATGTGCGCGCCGGCGCTCGCGACTTGATATATAATTAGGATGATGCGTTTTCCCTGCCATTATAAAACCTTGATTACGCGAGGCAGCGGCGGCGGCGGCGACGACGAGCGGGGCGACCATCGCGCGCGCAAAGATGATGATAATGAAGAGCGAAAGAGGGTAGGAATAGCAGCAGCAGCTGTACTCTTAATATATAGACGCGCACCTCTCTCGGCCTGTGCAATGCAATTCAGTGCACCTAGCACGAAGAGGTGTAGTATATAAGTGCGCGAGATCGTTAAGGGCCTCCGACGCGTCGACGCGCGCGTTCATATTATATTTATGATTTTCCTGCGCGCTCGATGCTCTCGGGGCCCCGAGCTGCTGCTGCTCCTGCTGCTGCCGCTCTCCTCGAAGGAATTTCAGATATTTTCATTGAAAACGATCGCAACAAAAAAAAAAGGAAAGAAATATCCCTCGATGCTGCTGCGCCTTTTGTCCTTCGTGTTTCTGCGGAACGTAAATATACATGTAAACGTTCGCTTTAAGCCACAATTTACGCAGAGAGCGTGGCCGCGCGCGAAAGCGAGAGTCAAAACGG
Organism: Trichogramma evanescens; assembly: GCA_902732785.1. Lineage (NCBI taxonomy): Eukaryota > Metazoa > Arthropoda > Insecta > Hymenoptera > Trichogrammatidae > Trichogramma > Trichogramma evanescens. The sequence goes on along the minus strand of CACVKI010141117.1, from coordinate 26,060 downwards.
ATTGCTCGAAATCCTTTAAATGTCCAATTGTGGTTCTGTGTGTGTGTGTGTGTGTGTTTTTTTGCTGTTTCATTTCTGCCCAAATTTCCACTTCGCGATTCTCCATTTCGACTCGGTGACGGCGGCGCTTCGCGGCGGTCTCTGCCTACCTCTTACTCGAGCCTCTCTTTTGCTAAAAGAAGACAAATAATTAGTTTCCAATTTTCTAAAGAAACCGAACGTCGCCGCCACCACCGCGGCACACACACACACAGCCTCATCATCGTAGAATATATTATAGGCCATGTATCTTGTTCTCTCTCTCTCTCTCTCTTCGGGTCTCTTCCTGGCTCGTGACTTTCTTCGCTTATTTCCTTTTTTTTCGCACCCACGCGTTCTCGTAAATAACTCGCTGATACTTCTATCGAATTCTTTCTACTCGCCGCTCTAATATACACACACATCTCTCGAGAGCACGCACGCACATCCACACATACACACTTCGCGAGCCCCTGAGTGTTCGCATCTTTTTATTGCTTCGTCGGAGTCGTTCTTCCTCGTCTCTCTGTGGTGTTGTGTGCGTGAGTCCGTCTCATATACGCACACGTATACTTACAAGGATTCATACAGAACTTCCGGTGATACATTTTTGTGTATAATTAACGCCGTCGATGAGAGCAATCATCGGTTGCCCGCTGCGGTTTGCCGTCGTCGTTATATAGCCCCGCGCACATACCCACGACGCGCATTTCTTTCCCATTGCTCAACGACACTGAATTCTCGCACTAAATATTATAATACACATGTAATACACGATCGAGCGTGTAATTATTATCGATCGTTAAAATTGCGACACCTGCGCGCGCGAGAAGCAAGCCAACTCATTGTTTTCTGAGAATTACAATACCGCGTGCACTTGTTGCTATATACGCGCGTAAATACGGGGGTGTGTGTTCGCGCTCGCATTTTTCTTTAGTCCTGTGCGAAAGGAAAGAAAAAATTACGTATGATAATAATAAACGTAAAATCGATGACAATGGCCGTAGTAGCTGGTACGTCGATCGACTTTTGCAACGCACATACGCGGTATTTACACGGTGTTTTAATATTCAAGGTTAACCCGATTTTAAGCAATTGCGCGCCTGCTCGCTCGCGCGCGAGAATTGAATGGAGGTAGCGACGCGTGTGCTATGTGTAGTAGAGTATACGCATTATATACATAAATCGTGTAATATGTTAATTTTTACCAGCAGCCCGAGATGGCAGGGAATGGCTAATAGATGAAAATTTACATTCGATTGTGTGCGTATAGAATTGGTATGCATTCACACATACACGCTCGCACAGACGGACGTGCTGAATTTTTATATGTATAAAAACACATCGAGGCAAAGAGGTAGTAGCAGTCGGTAAAATAAAAGAGCAACAAAAAAGTTTTATACAGAGAGGGCCTGCGGCAAAAAAAAAAAATAAATAAAAGAAGAAGACGAAGGAGCAGCAGCAGCACCACCAGGCACAGATCGATATAATCAAAGGAGTCTGCGTGTATATTAGGGTACCTCGGTCGGGTCTACGTTAATATGTATATGCGAGCGAGAGAAGCCGAGTAGCTCCCTTTCTCTCTCTCTCTCTCTCTCTCGCTCTTTTCTTGGCCCGTGGCTACCGAATTCCGTGCGTGACAGTTTCGCAACAAGAACAAAACTCGCCGGGGCCCGGCTGGGGCACACACACACATATATACACACCAAATGAGAGAAGTAAAAAAAAGTCATACGAATATATATACAACACATATATAGCTACTACTATATATGGGTGAATAGTATACATACAGCTCGTGTATATATTTTGGAGCACGCGCGCGCGCGGGCCCGCATAGAGTAGAGAAGCGAAAAAAAGAGAAAAAAAAATATTTATAATGTAACCGGGGGCCCAGAAGCGAAGGTCGTGCTTCGGCCCTTTTGCTCGCGCGCGCGCGCTCGCAGCCTCTGAGGAATGTGCGATGGCCTTTTCTTCATGATGCGGGGTGAAACAAGCTGCTTGGGTGTGTGTGCAGCGCGCGCGCGAACCGAGCAAACGATCACGTAAACATGCGCAGCGTTACATTGCGAGCTCGGCGCGCGGCTGCAGATTTTTCGATAAATTTGGCTATCGTTGACTCGATCGAATCGGGTGTACAAACGATAAAGTACGGATTTTCGAAATATCCGCACCAAGTCTATGCTTTTGTATAGTAGGGAACCCATTGGAATCCCAAATTCAGAAGCTACAATGCAGACGTCCTTGGACGAGAATTTTTGCTGATCGTACATTAGGCTTGTACAGGTTCGAAGTATAGGATAATCATGGGCTTACGACAAGTTAATTTTTTTTACAGTGTCGTAGGTAAACGTTCTAGAAGAATTATTAAGACTATTTAATTATCACTAAAAATTCCGTTGATGGTACTTATCGTTTGTATCAACAAAATTATATTACACATTATTTTACATTGAAAAGATCATGGAAGCGCGACGATCTCCATGGCGCGAGAATCCCAAAGATTTTCTGAAAAATCCACCACGTATACTATACACAGCTCGTGAGGCGTCGTAAGTTGGCCGGAGTTCTAGAAATGCGCTTTATGCCGGCCAGAGAGCATTGCGCGGCGGCGGCTCGCTTCGCGAGCGTTACTCGATGCTGACAGGTATTCGCGAAAGGAAAGGCCGGAGAGCGAAAAAGAAGAGGAGGCTGTTGCTGCGATGCTAGTGTGTAAGAGAGTGTGTGTGTATGTGTATGTGTGTAGCAAAAGAGAGAGAGAGAGAGAGAGAGAGAGAGAAAGAAGAGATCCGGTTTTTGACCCATGTGCAGCAGCAGCAGCAGCAGCGAAGAACTCAAGCATCTGCCATGGTATGAGGACGCGTGCTCGTGCGCGCCAACCAAGAGTATTTTTCTCTCTTTCTCTCTCTTTCTTACTCACATGTATTATATACGCAATATACGTTTTATGTATCCTGGATACAAGATTTAGATTTTTTTCTACGTCAAAATCATCCACACTTTTTCCTACGTCAATGTCGAATGTTCATCTAAGGCGCTTGAACGGACAACAAAAAATACGATTGGCCTAAAAATTATTCCTTGAAAATCGCAATCGACAGTTTCGTTGTTATAGCACAAAAATTTGCAGGACTCGTGAAACGGAGCAAATCTCAAAAATATATTTTCGACATTTGTCGTTATCTAGATACACGTTCCAAAAAATAGGCAAAAAAAATATGAACAAATAAAAAGAATACTATATAAGTAAGTGACGATCGAATTTCATGCTGGCCGTCAGACTTTATAATATTACATCGCGCGAGCTCTGTGTGTAGATGCGTTCATTTCGTACGCTTGCATTCGCAACTGCAGCTTTCTCTCTCTCTCTCTCTCTCTCTCTCTCTCTCTCTCTTCGCTGCTCTCGCAGTAGCATCTTTCTTTCTCTCTCTCTCTCTCTTTCTCGTCGTTCTTGTTCTTCTTTTTATCTCTTCCTCGTCGTCGTCGTCGTCGTCTTTTTCTTCTTTCTTCTTCTTTCTTTCGAATGGACCTGCCTGAGCGTTATGCTGTTGCCTCTGTGCATCGTGCAGTGCATTGTACACGCACACAGACACACATACGCGAGGCGCGCAAGCGGCTACTGTGAAACGCGCGTGTGGATGCTGCTGCTGCTGCTGCGCTTGCGGGATGCAGTTTATTTACGCGCACGCGGCAACGATCCGCTGCTTCTTCTTCTTCTTCTTCTTCTCTCGCCCGCTTACTCGCTACTTTCTGCACAAGAGAGAATCCTCTGATATCACCTCGGGTTTCTTAGCTTTTTCGTTTTCCAAGCGGTAACTCTAAGCGATAAAGGTAGATACTGGTGCTCCGATTTTATCCATTTTCAATTTAAAAAAGTAGTTTTCTTAAAGACACACACAACACGAGCGAATATGATGGATCGATGCATATGCTTTTGCGTGCGTGCGTGTGTAAAACTTTTCACAGACCGCAAAAAGGGAATTGATGCGCGCAAACGTCGTGAGAAATTCACCACTGGATTTTCGCGCGATTCTATTGCGCGCACGCATCGTGCCTGAGCTGCACAAAATGATATCCTCTCTTGTGGCTTTCGTCCGAACAATGAGATGAATAAAAATTATCTCGTGCACGCGCTTATTGCAACGTTTCTCGTGTTGTAGTTGTTTTTTCGCTTTTTTTTTGTATTCGCTTTGGCTTTTCGCTTTGACGAATTTTTTTTTCTTCCTTTTTTTCTTTTTTTTTCGTCGACTCGACGTGTAGTAGTATGTGGCAGGCGAGAAATACACTATGACGAATAATCGCATGCCTGTTAGCTGTAAGAAATTCTCTCTCCTGGATGTTTATCTACGAAGGATCGCGCTCGCGTATATATATATGCTATATAATTATTGTTGTTGGAAGGCAGCAGGCCCGAAAATCTCACGATATCGAACAATAAAATGAATATTCATGACTCGAAAGAAGCTAAAAAATTGAATTTACTCGGTAGAGCGTCGAGCGATACAGCACATAACATAAATATACAGAAAATTTAGCTTGGCTATACGTATGTATAAGTTGCGTTGAATGCGAGAATACTATGCGCGCGTATATAGTATACATCCTAAGCATCGAGTCTCTTCTCCATTTATACTCTCTCATCTTTTTTAAAGGAATTTTTTCGCACACTACACACTACACGCAGCAGCTGCCAAACAAAGAGAAAGAGACAGAGAAAGAGAGAGACAGGGACCTGTGGTGATATAGGCATGAGGTGCACACACGTACACGTTAAGGGCCTTCGGTGTTTATAAAAATTCTTCGGACGCACGTGGCTCGCTCGCGCACACACGTCCCTCTCGGGCCCTTATATTTGTGTCCGCGCGTGCAAATCTTTCTATGTATATTTCTTTCCTTCTTTCCTTCGATAGATGGGTATACTTCTATACAGGTATATGTATGCTTTATCTCTGCTCCTCTGTAAATGTAGGGGTTGTATTATATTTCGAGAGGTACATAATGTGTGGTGCCCGCGCCGAAGGCGCAACACTTACGCTCCGCGCGTACTCGAAATTGAGAAGAAAGAATTTGACGAACTGACGGATTGATCGTCTGTCTTCGACATGTGCCTTATATGAATGTATGTGTGCATCTGTATTCGATTTGGTCAGGGTGATATTCCTCAATCGTTTTGCGGAACGGTCTGACAGACGGAGGATTTTTTCATTTTCGGTAATGTTACTCGGAAGGTGAGTGAATCGAAAATTGTAACACTCTTTATGATGCACCGTATAAGGGGATTGCCGCAAAATTAAAAATATTCGATATGAACTTTGAAAAATTGGAAAAATGAATGAAATTTTTTTCTACGATTCGCTGTGCTACCGATGGCGTCAGAATCGGAGCAATATAGAGTCAGCTTACGAGAAGACGCTTGGAAGTTTCGCGTGTAAGAAAAAAAGATCATTCCCGTGCGCGATGCCCAAATAGTTTTAGCGGCAATCGATTGCATTAAATCAGTTACGTTAAATTCTTATTAGTCCTGTCGGGGAAAAAAATTACTTCGTGGAAAGCTTTGGCTCAAAGTCGTCGTCGTCGCGTTCGCGTTGCTGCCAGTCCAATGCGAGCTTATGTACCTCCGCGTCGAGAAAATAGCCTTCCCGGAAAGTCTCTCTCTCTCTCTCTCTCTCTCTCTCTCTTTCTCTGTCTTACGTCGAGTTTAGTCGATTTTTTAAAAAGGCAAAACTGCGCTCGCTCGCGAGAGCCAAATGACGCGACTCGCGCCTGGCCTGGCCAGCCACAGCAGCAGCAGCGAGAGATAAGTAAACCTGTTGCCGAACGCGAGCGCGCGCGGATATAGTGTATATATATAGGAGGCACGAGCATGAGGGCGCGAGCGGCCGAGTCGATTTTTTCTTCGCGCCTGTTGCAGTGCGGTACAGCTCGGCGCGCGCGTCTGGAATTTGTATGAATTCGATCGTCAAAATGCCTTGCCGCTCGCTCGCAAGCGCGAGATTAACGTGCTGTGTTGCTGCAACGCGAAATTCTCGGTAAAACATTTTCGAGCGTTGCGGCTGCATATATACTGCACCGCTGCTGCTGCTGCTGCTGCACGTATACGTTTATATAGAAAATTGTTTGTTTCTTTCCCTCGTATACAGCGTACACATACACACACACACACATATATTGTATGTATATACGTATACGTACATGCGATCAAACATGGCATTTACGCGCGTAATAAGCATCTCTCGAGGTTAAATTTGCGCGATTATTTTTCAAATATATACAGCGAGCAGCGCAGCGCAAGTATACATATACGTATACGGACGAGCTCGCAGCACGTGCTCATCAAGTGCTGCGCGCTTGCCTGCCTGCTGCCGTTGCTCCGGGCTTATACTTTATACACCCAGAGTCAAGATCCAATGGAAACTACAACTGCAGCGCAGGCATATTACGAACTACGGCGCAGAGATAAACAAGCCGTAGAAACTACATCGACCGAGAGAGTAAGAGAGAGAGAGAGAGAGAGAGAGAGAGAGCGAAGAGAGTCGAATAGATATACACGTGATAACGAGATTCTTGAATTGCATCTGCTTACTTCTTGCTATACAGGCTCGAGTACGTTCTTTTTTTTGTGCAGCGTGCGCAGTCGTGCATGTATGGGTATATTAAAGCTCGAGCTCGCAGCACAAACATGCGTATAAAATATATGCATCGTTTGCTTAATTAGATTAAATCGTCGACTTTTCTTTCTTCTCGCTCTCTCTCTCTTTCTACTGTGTGTCTGCTGCTGCTTCTTGAATATCTCAACCTTGTAAAATTAGCCGGTTGAGGTGTTATTTATTGCACTCTTAATCGACGATAATAAACTTACGTAAAAGGATCGGGATTGAACATTTCAAAGAATTTCTAAATGAACATATGGGGAGTAGGAGGCGGATTCGATTGCTCACCTGAAACATAAAGAAAACACAAATGTCAAAAAATTGTATAAGGAGCACATTATAATAAATTTATTCATTTTTTGTTCCGTATGCAAAGGATTCATCGAAAAATCAACGGTGCACAGCGCACAATGAGATCGAGTTTCTCAAAAAAAAAACTCATCCCACGGACTCAAGCGTCAATCAAATTCATCAATGGTCGTAAAGAACAATCGGGAGGAAATCGGATTTCCAGATTTTGCCGAAGCCGCCACCGCACCCGTGCGTATAATACACCAGCTGATCGCTGAAGTAACCTTCAAAGAAATGAAGAAGACGAGGAGAAGAATAGAACAGACACACACGTATACACGTGCAGCAGCAGCAGCAGCTCGTGCGGGAGGCAGGTGAACCGGAAGCCAACGACGGGCGCCGGATGTATATACCGCGGGTGTTATCGCGCGCGCACACATACACACCAGCAGGTAGACATTATTACGCACACACATATTCACGGAGTTTAACACAGAGCCAAGTGAAAAAAGGATTCGTTCCCATGGGATTAGCGCGTGCTGTGTATAGGATATATTCGTATAAGTACGAAGGAACGAACGCCTGTGCGCCTCGAGACATATTCGAAGTAAATAATTACCCTTCGATTTTCTTATAAAGTACTTCCTGCTCTCCCGACTGAGCGTCAAGACAGCTTATATTATGCACGTGCTGTACGTACAAGTATGCATGGATGTACCCTTTCCAAACGCTGGGCATTAAAAGACGCGTAAATGAAATATGGCCGATGACTCGTCTCGCGCGCGAGGGACGACGACGACGACGACGACGACGGCACGGAGAAAGATTTTTCGATGCTCATAGCTCGCGCGCACATTGACATCGTGCGCGCATTGCTCGGAGTCGAAGATAACGAGATGATTTACGACGGTTATAGGTGACTAAAGAGACGAAAATCATTTAACGAGCCATTGGATCCGATTGAGAATCTATATACATATAATTCGCTCGAGCACAAATTGTAATGAAATTGATTTTCGACCCGAATTCGATTCATCGGTGCTATTTTTCTTTCGTATATAAATTACGCGTGTGACCGATGGGGCCAATCAATCCGTCAATAGCGATAGGTAGGATTTACTGTTTCGAGTCGCTCAAGAGGTAAATTAAATATTAATAAATTAGACCGCGCTAATCATAGCTTTTAATCGGGAACCAACTAAGTTTGATCATTGGGGCAATGTAATTGATATTTTTCATTTTCATTTAGTCGAAAATTTAATCGATGAGCTTTACTTGATGTCGATTCCTGATTTAGTTTTTGCTACTTCATAAAAAAATGTATAAAATTGTAATCATATACATTATTTTTAATGAAAAAATGAACAATAATGATTTAAATTTTTGTACTTAAATTCAAACATTTTGATTACAATTTCTTAAAAAATTCAAGAAAATTCGATCAGAATTGAAGCCAACTTTCGCCACTAGATGGCGAATACTTTTAATAGTAGAATCTGCAAGTGGTAAAGTCAGAATAATTGTATAAATCAAAGCACAGTTTTGAAGTTTACTATCCACATTTTTTCCTTTATCGACCAGCGGATTCAGTGCATTAAAAACTGCTACCATGAACCAATCGATGGTAATAAACGATATTAATATTATGTTTCATTATCTAATCTATAAGCATATTATACTCATATGTGTGTATATGGTCGGTTATATATATGCGACCAAGGCGAATTTTTCAATGTTGAGAGGATCGTTCTTGAGAATTTAAACAATGCCGATTGTTCTTCGAAAGTAAATAATATATATGGACACAGACATAGAGATTCTTTATCGCATCGTTTTGTGGATCAAATGTGTGTGCATATATAGTGTATGAAGCTTTTAAACTAGAATAATAATCCATTCACAATTGTAAAGAAGAAAAACTGTTATACAGAAATCCATACGATATATTCCGATTTCTTTGTCCGCCTGAGCCCAGAGAGACTACATTATTATCTGAATCTTATCGTCAAAGCGCCCGTATACGACTTCTGTAAATGTTTTTCTTGCCATCTTCATTAGCTACTTACGATCATCGATGATAAATATTACTTTCGAGGAACTTGAAGCATTACTTTACGTAGATACAGATGTAAGTTTTTCGAGCTTATAATAGTTTTATAAACAGAGCGCAGAAATAAACCCGTATGGACTAGCGCAATTTTTCGAATTTTCATCTCGCGGTGCACATTCAACGAACTGCACTTAATTAGCGGGAGAAATGAGTTCAGCCGCGCGTGTATTTTCGATAAAGTTAACGATTGCAGTGTACGTTACGGTGATGAAACCTGCGCCGCGCGTCGAATTTATAACCGATAACCTCGTTCGTGCCTGAATATGTATTTTCGAAAATTCCGAGGTCGAGACACCGATATCTCTCTGGCGCTTGTTAGAAGTCGAAAAAAAAAACATTCTTGCATTCGTTCATTCATTCATTCGTTTTGAACGTAAACACGCGCATAGCTCGGACGAAAGCCAGCTAATATAAATTAACGCCCACGCACGGCACACGGTGGACTCGTACGCGCGCGCGCGCAACACATTCAATTCGAATGACGAAATCCGTATCAACGAATCTGCAAGCCAACACGGGTTTAATTTTTCTTGTCGTCTTTCTCTCTCTTTCTCTCTTTTCTCGGCTTTGGAATCTCATTATGCAAAATATTCGCGCGCTCGGATTTCAGCGAGAAACAAAATCGTATCTTCTATTGATTGCCATTCCGCGCAGCTCGACATTTTTTATTATGCATATCTCTTTCGACGAGCGCGAAAATGATGCTGTAAAGCCAATACAGAATGAGAAGTGTTGTACGAATTCTGATGCATTGCCTTGCAGCTCGCATGTATGTGTGTGTGTGTGTGTGTGTGTATGAGTGAGCAGCACAGGTCGTTAACATTGTTCCATCTCGCGAAGCGCGAAGAGTCGAAAAACGAGACTTGAAAAAAAAGAGCAAGAGAGAGAGAGAGAGAAAGAGAGGCCGAGGAGAGAGATTCTGAAGTTGAAAGAATGCGAAAAGTCATATGTATACAAACGGCTGCGGAGCTTTATATATATCTATACGCGCGAGTTGTTTTCAAATAACTTGAGGTTGTATACGTGGAGTATATAGGCATTTTCGCGCGCGAAGTTTATAACTTCACACCAACTTCCATGGCCTTCGAATCATCGGCATAATCACTCTTTTCTCTCCCCCTTTTGTTTTTTCATCCTCCTCCTCCTCCTTCTCCTCGAGCTGACTGAAAAATTATGATTTCCTCATATTTTTCCATCAGCGCGCCACACGTGTTGACTTGGACGATGGCCATAAAGCATCAGCAGCCTTCGTTGGTGCACAGTGTATTTATTATATTTATATACACGATCCAAGGCACTGCATTGCTGATGCCGATGCCGCTGCTGCTGATGCACTGCACCGCAGAGCCAAGAAGTGAGATTTGACTTGCAACCACGGACGACGTAATGGCGTAAGCTCGCGCCGCGCGAATATACGTATATACCACTACTACGCAGACGTACCAACGGCACGCATACTTTCGGTTATATACAGGGAATTATTTCGCGTATTCAATCTTCTTGGAATCCGCGCGCGCAGTTGAAGTTTTATTTTGTAAATTGCGCTTATGGGTTTGAGTGTGTGTGTAGTGTGTATAAGTGTGTGTGTGTGTATATACTGCAGCACTGCAGCGTATAACTTCACGCTCGTGTGCTACGACAGTATTTCAACGAGATAATCATTATCTCTCCTTTCTTTTTCTTTCTTCTCTCCCCCGTCTGTCTTCCCTGCCCGCTGCACCGCACCTCGCGTACATATGGTGACTTCAAAATAATTTTCCCATTCGCACATGTACTTCGTATACGCGCGCACACGCACACACATGTATGTATTCCTGCGTACGCGACGTTCTTATAATGAATACTTTGAAGTATTACAAGCAGTTTGCGTGTTTTGCGCAAGTTTTCTATCCTCTTTTGTATATCATCCATCAAAAGGCTAACGATTCCAGCTGCACTGCAGAATTTCTTGTGACTTCAAAAGAAACGTACGTGCCGTGTATGGATGTATGCAGCCGCAGCGAGTCCGTAAAAATTATCGTGCACAGGCTTGCATTGAAGTAAATTAATCGTTATGCGAAAAATCCGCTCGAGGGGGAGGAAGAAAAAAAAATAAATGTCCAATTTATCAACCTCTCTTGATTGATATTGAACAATACAATATAAAGGTGTCCGTATATCGCGTATTCGTTGATTTTAGCACGCAGTATAGTACCGCTTCGGAGTCCGGCCACGGCGGCGGCGGCTCTCGGTCCATAACTACGTCGGTCTTCGATATATATGAGTCGAGGTATAATATAAGCTGCGCACCGCTGCCGAGGAACACATGTATATAGCTACGTATATATCGGAAGAAGAACCTTAAGTCTCGAAAGAAGAGAGAGAAGCAGCAGCAAGAGAAGAGGCAGATTCAACGGCCTCTCGCGCGCAGTGTGTAAGATACCAACGTAGGCATATATATATACGAGCGTAATTCCAGTAGTCACTACATTGAAAGGGATGCATATAGTATTATAAGGAGGTGAAGAAAGAGAAAGAAAGAGAAAGAGAAGAATCGCAAGGGGGTCGACCGGTTGGGAGAATGAGAGAGAGAGAGAGAGAGAGAGAGAGAAACAGAGAATGATTCTGCGCAATCTGCTTTTAAAGAGTATGAAGGAGAGAGAGAGAGACGAGCGAACGAGAAACATTCCAATCTCCCTCATGGCAGAAAACTCGCGTGCTGTTGCTGCTATACAGCAGTGTATATGCGCCGCGCTTATATACCACAAGTCACCATGATTTCAAAGACGGTCCACTGCTCCCTCTCTCCCTACCTGTGCCTCAATGCCTGACTCTTGGGCCTGCGTCCTTATTTCTTTTTTTATTTTCTTCTTTTTTTCCCCCCTCAGCTTTTATACATTAGATATACCGCGCGAAGATCGTGACCCATCTCTCATGCTTCTTTCAAAAGGTACGCTTTTTTACCTCGACTTTTTCATTCGTTTTTTGCGTTCGTCGTCGTCGTCGTCATCGTCTTCTTTTTCATTTTTATTCTTCATTTTTGGGAGAGAGATTTTGACCGGTAGCTAATGCCATTTTGTATATGTACCAACTTTGCGAGCGTATAGGCGTCTTGCGATGCTTTCTTTTGGTCACAGTTTAAAGAGGATTTTATTTTCATCGTTGACGGGCCCGCGCGCGCGAGAGTTCGAGATTTTATAGATTACCCCTCGGAATTCGCTGCTTCGAGCTTTTATCGCTTTTTGTTCTCTCTCTTTCTCGCTCGCTATTCGGGGTAAAGTAAAAAAATATATCTATATATCTATATAAATAAATAATGCGGCTTGCGTAGCTTTTTCACGATTATGCTAATGAAAAAAACATTTTTTTTCATTCTACACCAAATGACTCAGAATCTTTATAGACCGAGTATCGGTGCAGCACAGCACACAACTGCTCCTTATAAGCACCGGTGCCCGACACGATACGCTGCAGTACGGGCGCGGAATTTCATGCCGCATACATTTTTCTCACTTTTTCACGCGTTCAATCTCGCAAACATGCGCGTAGCTATATACGTGCAGCGTGCACGAGACTCGAGCCAGACACCCTTGTCATCCTTGGCCTCGCGATTCTCAATAATTATACAAACGTGCATGATACGTGTATATTTTTGACATTTTACTACACGCTGAAACTATATACATTTAAATGCCCGTTTCGAGTATTGGCTTTAACATACAATTACGCCACTCTTGTATACATTTTCGCACGAAAATATTTTGTTCAAATTTTTATACACATATGCCGTGTCCGGAGGAGCTTTATAAACGCAGCAGCATTGCAGATCCGCGTGCTGCTACTGCTCGCGCGCTGACCGGAGAATATAATGTAGGCATTATATAGAAGATATCTTGCTCTTTCCCTTGGCTCTCTCTCTTATACTACTACTATTACTACAAGTACTACTACGACGACGATGACTACTACTACTACTACGACTACTACTATGCACACATAGCTGTATGGCTCGTCGAGTAAAAATAAACGGGCAATTAACATTCCGCTTTCATCTCTCTTTCTCTCGCTTGCGATCGCGCTCGTGTGTGCACTGCACACATGCGTCTGCGTATGTGCAGTGCACATGCAGCAGACCCACACACGTACGTATACTGCAGATCGACTCCGTATGGCTCTCTATCTATATCTCTATATCTTGTGAACGCAAAAGAGCAGTAGGTATCTCAAAAATGTCCAAGTCAAGCCAAAGATTCTTCTCTCGACGAACGAAATTCCCGGAATTCTCGGGGACCGTAAGATTATTTTCTCGGTTGAATGTTTCGTCTCTCTCTCTCTCTTTCTCTGTCTTTTACTCCCAACTAGTCATACCATAAACATACAGCGTTTATGCACGCACACCTTTGTGGCGGCCATATAAATACTTTTCGCACGGATATGGCCATTTGCAGTTTTTTAATCTATCAAGAGAGGTAATATTAAAAGGCGAACGATCGTTTTTGACGCGCCACCGTGGATATATATAAGCGAACTTGTATTATATACGTACACAGCTCGCTCTTTTGGTCTCGATAACCTTCGACGATTTTTGTTATTGCTTTTGCGCTCGTGTAACGAACTCGTCAAAAAAAGAGACAGAAAAAAAATTCAACATTCCCTCCACCGAGTTTAAAATTGACAATGCCGCATTCCGATCTCGACCGTCATAAATGCACCGCACACCCAAGTCAAGCTCACACACTCACCCACTCACACATAAACATACACAGATGCACGCGCATTATCGGCCGATAAAATCACCACGAGATTACGCGACGGCAATAGTGATAAGCCGGAATAACCACGCGCGCCGGTCGATTTGTGCGTAGTACATTTATTTTGCACGTCTGCATCATATTATATACGCAGTACGCGGGAAAAATTACCCGCTCATTTTCCTTTCGAAATTCCCACTAATTTTTTTCACCTCGTCGGGGTTGCAAATGTAGGTAAAACACGCGTACTATTACAAACGGAGAGCCGAGAGCTCGTTTACACGTGCATTGCACACGCTCAGACATTATAACCGTAGAAATGTGCTGCAGAATCTCGTTGAACGCTGGTAACGAAACGCGCAAGAAAATATTAGGTTCATCTGCGCGGTTCACTTGGAGATCGTCTGCGTGTGTATGCACTCGTACATGCACACACATACGCATACATGCACGCACACAAGCAAAGAGTATAGCAATCGTTGCAGAAGCGTATATATAACATACGTATACTTGCTAGAGATAAGGCCTCGCGCGCGCGCGAAACTGCAAGAACGAAAGAGAGAGAAAGAGAGAGATGAAGAAGAAGGAGGAGGAGGAGGAGGAGGTACACACCATTTGCATCGGAATGCAACCCTGTATCGCGCGCGGGCATTTACGTGAGTATGTGTGAGTGGGTAAGTATACGTATACACACTGTGGCGGAGCCAATGCTTGGCTTGTGGCGGGGCTTGCATTAGTATATGGTTGCTTCTCCCAAAACAAGGGCTTTTATTTATGTGAGGAGAGAGTAAAAAAAAAATTTCCGAATGTAACGTTTTGGGTCAGTAAATTTCTTTGGAAAAGTGACAACAACGGCTACAATCTTTGAATATTAAATATTTAGGTGTTCGTCAAACTTATGGAATTCGGATAATAATGAAAAAATAATTCATTTGTAATATGTGAGAGTATGAATGTTTATACATTAAAATGAACTTGTAGATATGGTGAGTAGAGGAATTATTTTAGTTATGCCACTGTTAAATGTAACAATGAACAATGAATAATCATCTAGCAGTGGAATGTAAGAAATTAAGAATTTGGGCAAATAGCTACAATTTTAATTTTAATTACTCCGTGATTTTTATTAGCCTCAAGATACTGGGACACGTAAAGAATCTCGTCTTTCGGGAAAAAATCGGCCACATATTTCAATGGCCTTATGGTCGTTTCATGGTGCTGCCCTCGAGCGTTACCTTTGCGAATTTTCGTCACGATCGCTGTCTGAGCATAAGACAAATGCGAAATTGTATCATCAAAATGTATACGTTTAATTATGAGAAGTTTTATCGACGATCGACGATTTTAATAGTAAGTTTAATCAAAACATAACAATATAAGCGTAATTTCTATTATTCAAAGCATAAGTAAGACACGATGATAGTTCAAAACGTCGCTTCGTGTGCATACAATCGTACGCACATACCGATGTTTAGTCTACTAGCTGTCGATTTTTTTTTGGCCAACACGTACCCGGCTTCTCGTAGCGCGTCAATTTTCCATGCTCTATAAAACCAAAAATAGCGAGTAGCGATCGCTACACACGCGTATTCTCACATACCCGCAGTACGGCACGTATGTACTACGCGTTGGTAAAATCGGTCCCTAAACAACTCGAGCTTGAGAGCGAATCGACTTGTTCGAGTCAAGCCACGGACAAATACACACGGCCATGAGTATAAAAAGAGTCAACGCGCTCAACAAAAATATGCAGCACGCAGCTACACCGAGAAAAAGCTTATGTTAAAAATTGCTACGTTCGCTGGGAAAAGTGTCCAGAGTCAAATTGAAGCGATCCTTTATCATACTCCATTATGAAAAATTATTATACCGTACTAAAAATTACTACATTCTATACCAAAAAACTAACATAGTTTGACTCCGAGACATTTATCTCAGCAAAGGTAGCAATTTTACTATAGCATCATAAACTGCGTATGGAATATTTGCTCTTGCTCTGCCAGGGGAATATTATAATTTCAACTTGTGCTGCATCTCGCACACACAAACGTCGGGGTTCTCTCTCTCTCTCTCTTTCACTGTATCTTTGGTGTCGCGTTACGTTGTCCGCGCGCGCCGCATCCTCGATTCGCTCCTCTATGTGCATTCACACACACACATACACAAACTCATATGAAAGCGTGTGTGCACGCGTGTACTCTAGCTCCGATGCAGTAACTATACTGCTTCTACTATATGCGTACATACATAACTATACATGCTATGCACATAAGTATGTGTGTCTGTGTAGAGTGCGCCAAGCGCGTCTCGCTTGGCCACGCGACCGGTATGCGTTACACTGCTGCATGAGCGTGTAGAGAGCCATGCAATGTCGCGTCTTACTGCCGCTGCTGCTGCTGCTGCTGCTGCTCGTCCTCGCGTAGTGTGTATAAGCAAGCAAGCAAGCAAACATGCGGGCGTTGACCGGAAGTCACGACGATTTCCCACGAGGTGAGTCCTATATACATACATACATACACACACAAACACGTACTCGCGTTGCATATCCTTCTCCTCTTTGCAATTGCCTTTACCGTAGTATACTACTATATAGTGTGTATATATACCGATATATAAGCGCGCGCACACGTTGTTCTCTTTGTGCGTATTATACACGTCCTTCGTCGTTCGTATACATATTGCGAGTATGCATTTGTCTAAGCGCGAATATACATATAGCCAGCTACTCGTAGATACGGTGCGCGGGTATATGATTGAAGAAAGAAAAAAAAGGAGCAACAAAAAGGATGGAAAAAAGAACGATGCAGATGAGCTCGCTCGCGAGTCGAGATTCGACTCTATTACCGGCTCGTGTCTGCCCGAGCAGGATGAATATGAATCCGTGCGATCACGTTCACATATTATAGGCATATGCGCAGCTCATTGCCCCGGCGAATGCATCAATAACTTGACGCGTATATAGCTGCTGCTGCTGCTGCTGCCGCTGCCGAGGATTATGATTTACGTCGCGGCGTGATGATATTATTACAGACCGAAAAACCAGTTGTGTGTGTGTGTGTGTGTGTGTGAGTGTGCGAGTGCAGCGCATAAGAGTCGATGCGCATATATGCAGTATGTATCATAATACCTATCGCGAGATAGTCGCGACGCGCAACCGATAACGAGCTCCTCCATGGGTCTCTTCTTCTCTCGTAAATTAAATGTGCGTAGCTATATGCAGCTGCGTATTAAAGTTATAATATTATAACATCGCACTTCGCGAGTAACTCGCCGCTGTATAACGAGAGCTCGCCAGTAATGCTTTGATGTAGTGTTTGACGATATTGTCGTAATTCTCGTACCGATTTCAATGTACATTTCAACTTACAGAAAAATGTTCAGTTTTACAGTAGCTCGATTTTGCTTCACGCGTTCGGATTTCACAATTTTTGTTAAAATATCGCAGCATATTTTCAACTTTCTTAAACAACCAACTGACTACATTTGGACCTCATGTTTTGACTTATATACAATTATCATAACTTTGCCACTTGCAGATTTACAGAGGTACTAGCCATCTAGTGGTGAATACTTGATATACAGTGGTTAAAAACTGATCGACATTTTCCGAAATGATGAAAAGTCATTTGCCGGTCCATTAAAATGCGCTTAATATTTGTAATATAATTGTTACAGAAAAATTGCTAAAATTATTGCGGTATTATTTTTAAAACATTAAATGACCATTATTTAATTTGAGCATTTCTACCTGGACACTTCACTGTGACAATCATTATGTTCCAAAAATTTTATATACATGCACATGGATCTGCTGATTACACGATACGCATAATAATAACTCCAAAAAATAAACTTCACGCAAAACACGCAGCAAGGACAAAAAATGAGAAGACGTTTGAATGACCTTATGACATCACGATGTCGTTTTCCATCGAGAATGTCTCGTAGTATATATTATTCGCTCGTACAAACGTACACATATAATAATATATACATACGTATTATAACCACACACCGGAGTCGAGGCACATGGCTCTCGCTATATTTATATATATATATATTTATTCACCGTGGGAGAATGGAGCATCTGGAATGCGAACTGACGCGCTCGCGCGTTATTGAATTTTCGCGCGCGAATAAATTGCTACAAGCTCGACGCGCAACGACGACGACGACGAGCCTCATACAATATAGCGCGAGCGCACGTTTCGAACTTTCGTGCGCGCCAAGCCGGCGTGTCTTGTTTATATTGCGCGCTGCCAATGTGACTTCCAAAGGCTCCACTTACACACAGACACATAAAGGTTGATAAACTAAAATAAAATAAAAAAACGACGTTTTAGCTAAAAAATGTTCGAACCATGCTCGAGTGCTCACGCACGCGGTACGCACATTCACGCGCGCACACACACACATAAAAGCTCGAATCGCCCACTTAGCGCGGCTATCGAAGAGTTTAATCTCCACCGCGAGCTTGGCTTTTACAATTTATAATAAATACGTACCTTATCTTGTATAAATGTGTATGTGTGTGTGTGCCGTCTCTGCCGAGGCTTGAGAAGAAAATCGCGAGGCGAAAAAAAAGTCACGCGAGCAGAGCTCCGCTGTGCACAGATATGCAGCACGTAATATATCTGTATAAATGCATGTGCGCGCACATATATGTATATACGTGTGAATTAATCAATCACGGCTCGCAACATACGTATATTATATACCTAGTGCGCTTTAATGCGCCCCAACTCTCATTGTATTTAAATATTATCTCTGTAATGAGCTTGTACGCAGATATAGATATGTGCACGCGCCGCGCGTATGCTGCACATGTGTGTGTTCGTGTCTGTGCTGTATACCGTCTATATGTGTGTGTGTGTGTGTGTGTGTGTGTGTGTGTGTGTGTGTGTGTGTGTGTGTGTGTATACGAGCGAGCGCCGAGCGGTGCGCGCATAACCCGATGCACAAATTACATTCGACGAATAAATCATGTGAAAATTTCCCAACGCTCCATCCATCACGAGTAATTATAAGCTCGTATACACAATATGAGATGCAAGGACAGAACACTTGCAGATATATATTTCGAATGGCGAGGGGCCCTTTTTTCCGGTGAGAACGCGAAGATTCGAGATCTCTTTTGTAATACGTATCAATCGATACTGCCGTAAGCCTAAACCTCTTTCAATAAATGATGAACCAAGTTTTATAATCGCACAGGAGAAGAGGATCATTATAAGCACACGCGTTTGAGGATAAATATATCACTACGACGATTGCTGCCGTTAGAAATTCAACTTTCAGTGTGTCACATAAACACCGCCACCAGTGCAAGTTAAAATACTACGCAGGAACGTGTCGGAGCTCGTTGGTAATCCTACGTATGCGCACGAACGATCCCCGAGTCTATATGCGCGCGTGGGTGTCGAGCTCCGCGCGTGTATCTATTATGTAGATTACCGCCAGCAGCAGCGACACACGGCATTTGCACGTTTTCGCGCGTCGAATTCAGGATGTTGCTGCAGCTGCGCAACCGATCGCGGCAAGAAGAGTTATACTTTTCTCGATCCTCGAGGCAGCTTTTTCACACGTCGGGGTGATTGAGAGAGAGAGACGCTAAAATTGTTCGCACTCGCAGCGTGTCGTAAGCGAAATATATTCGTTTACTTCGGCCGATAGGATCGAGAGCTCTCTGTGTGTATAGCGCGCCGAAAATGTCACGATCTCGCCGTGCTCGATGTGTTGCATTCGAATGTATGTATACGTTCTTACGGCGCACGAAACACGTATATAAATATAAATCATAGCAGGTGAAAAAATAATTTATGTTTTCGTGGAGATCGTCGTCGTCGTCGTCGTCGCAGCGCTCGGTAACATAAAAATAAATAAAAAGAAATAAAAAAAAAAGAAAGGAGGAAAAAAGTCAAGGGATCAAAAGGAAGCTGGCGGGAAAAATAAATGAATAAATGAATAAAACGTAAAAGGACGACGTACGACGACACATAATCGAACGTATAATCTCCTCTCATATATCCGACGCGCTAATCTCATCGTTTCGGCTACCGTACATATGCGCGTGGCAGCAAAAGAGAGAGAGAGAGAGAGAGAGAACGAACGGCTCTGTGGCAACTCGACGCCAAGAATACCTTTCTTCAAGTGAATATATACTCCGACTCCTGCACACGTGTGTTTGTGAGTGTATGTGAGAGTGTGTACATATGCACACACAAGAAGAAACCTCAGTCGAGCCGCTCGCTCGTGTGTATGTGTGTGCGCGCGCGCGCGATCGCTTCATAAAGCTTTTGCCGATGATAAATCTGCAACACATAGTATATAGCCGGCTAAAGCTGTGTGGCGGCAACCCTTTTGCAAAACGCGCGCGCGCGCGCGAACGAAAACGTGCCGACCACACGGACGTGCCGCCTCGTAAATATTCCCTCCTTCCCTTTACCCCAGCCCCCCAGCAGCAACTCTTTTCCTCTTTTTCTTTCTCGTTCTCTCTCTTTCTCTCACTTGACTTGCACTTGTTGATTTTTGCTTTGCCTCGTTTTTTTTATTCTCTCATTATACTTTGCCCGAGAATGAGAGAGAGAGAGAGCCGTAAAAAGACTTTTGGTTGTCTTCGCTGTGCTGCAGTTGTATGTGCTGCACTGCACGGGCGCGGTGTGCGACGAGAATGGAATGCAAAAAGTCGAATAAAGATGAAAACAAAAAGCTCGCCGAAAGAGCGAGGACCAACTGCGCAGCTGCTGATAAAGTGTAGAAAAATGGAGCTTTATATGGAAATGTATATCCTCTCCGTCTGACACTTGTCGTTGCTGCGCGCGCGAAAGTAACTTTTTTACGACGCTACAAAGGTGATTCATACCTTGAACCTATACATGCACATAAACACGTAAACTCATACGTATACACAACACAAGGTGTATCAAACACATGTTGCATCGAATCCGCTTTGATTTCATCCTTTTGGCCGCGCGCGCAGACACAATGACTCACGTTTATATAAAAATACATAAACGGTGTGTATTCGGTTTAAGAGGAAAAAAAAATTCGTCACTCCACTCACCTCAAGTGCGTCCTGTGCGGTTTGCAGGTAATCGCGAAGCATGGCCTCTTGAATCCCGCGCCATTCTTGTCTAGGATCTTCCAGCTGTGTCGTTTCTACGCGAGAAAACAAAAAGAAAAATTGTTCATTTTTCTTGATCTAAGGAGGTGTGAAAAATTGTATACACAGTTGATTACTTACGGTTAACATGATTAATGTAGTAAACACCCACGTGTTTGTCGCAAGCTTCCTCCCAGCCGAGTGGCAATTCGTTACCGATGCAATCGGCGAAGGTTTGGGGTTTGGTATATCTGCAAGCACAAAAGAAAAAAATTGTTCAATTATCTGTGACGATATAACAATTTTGCATATTTCAAGTAATTTCATAATTCAATAGCACTAAAGACATGTAATTTCCAATTTCAGATAATTCTATGGAAATCCAAGTGGAAAAGATAATTGGGATTTTTCACTGCTGCCGAGATTTCTTCTACGAAGCAGAGAATTGAAAGTAATAAACCTAACGCGAGATTAAAAAAAGTGATGTTTTCACGGAAAAAAGAAAAAAAGAAGAAATTAAACGATCATCGGAAACGATGACCAACGCACTAGCGCAAAATTAACAGCTGCGAAGAACGGAATGAGTCGCATTTCCGGACACGTTGTTCATTCTTACGAATCTTTTGTTGGTTCTCGCGCTCGAGCTCTCTCGCCCGGCGCCGGAAATTCCATCCGTATCAGCGATAACGAAGTTATTTTTCACGCTATACTGAACGATTAAATTCTTAATGAGCGCGGCGTACTCGTGGGCCTTTCTCTTCCTCGATTTTTGGTGTCATTATACTCTCCCGGTTAAATATACGGAGGAATCGAAAAAATCAGCTCGTCAAGTATAGCGACGTGTCCGAGCTTGCGAGGGACCGAACGAAGCGATCCGACAAAAATCGAGATAAATGTTCCACGTATAAACGATGACCGAAAATAATTTTTTCCACTGAATAATTTTTTTTATTAAAATATGCATATGACGTACGAGGCTACACAGCGTGTGACTTAATTGAAAAATCAGTGTTGTTTTTTTTTTCAACGTCGCGCATTCAACGTCCGAAATTCAAGCCACGCGCGCGCGCGCGCCAGCCGGTCGATGCAGCGAAATTCCAAAGTAATATAACTGCGCGTAGCGCAACAAAAATTGCCGTCACACACATTATTTCGGTGATCCCCGATGGCGCGGATGCTTATGCACACATATAGCTCGTGCTCGCGAGAGAGAGCGCGGTATGTAAAACGCGAACCGTTAGCATTGATCGGTTTCACTTTGATTAAAAAAGACGACGACGAAGAAGAGAGAAAAAAAAGGGGGCACGAAATGCGACCAGGCTGTGCAGCTCGTCCGTCCCGTCGAGCTCGTGAAACCGTTGCAGCAGCAGCAGCAGCTGCTGCTCACAAATATCAAAACGAGTTCCCGTTAATGAAGATGATTTTGCGGTTCAACGTATTTTCTCTCCCTTCTCTCTCCTCCGCCTACTGCTCCTCGCGACGGCCGTCGAGGCAGGCGTTGGGCGCGATTTCAATTTTTTTTCTTCTTCGGAATATCCATTTCGGATAAATATCGATTTTTCGATTGAAAAATTTAAAATACCGTACTGGGTTTTGCCAAGCTTCATAAATAGGTTTACAGGAGTTTTGAGTTGCGAGCTTTTAATTTTTTTAACACACACACAATGTTGCAACCACACGAAATCAATCATTTATCTTCCCACCTTCACAGACCTATACTCAATTTGCATTCGTAAATCTCGAGACATATGCTGATAGGTGTTACGTGCCAGCCAATACATACGAATATACATGAGGTGCTATACGCGTTGCAGAAAGCTCGTAAGAAAATATTATAATGATATGGCGTGCTGCAAGATATACTTTTTCGTTCCATATTATTTTTTTCCATCCCAAGTCTCCTGCGTGCGCGCGCTCGAGGCAAATTCCAATCCTCGAGACAGATGTTTCGCTGCCGTGTACGTTAACGATTCGTACACACCGGCCACATAGAGCACACACGTGCATATATATGTCTCGTCAATGTCAAAGAGATTTCTGGATATATACCTTGGGTTAATTTCGCGCGATCGAGCCGCGACTCGAGCGAAACCCTGATTGATACAGGCTCTCGCTGTGTGCGTCAGATAATATGTGTAACAAACGTCAATTGCGGCAAGTCACTATCTTATAATATATCCACGCGCCGATGCAAGTGAGCGCGGTCAAATAAATATAGCGAAATTGATGCAATCATTCGATTATATTAGTGGCTGCATGCATTATATTCCTGTTAATAAAAAAGCCTATATCCTATCCACACGAAATCTCCCGTTGACACCCCGTGGTGATGATTTATCATACAGGCCCATGTACGCACGTCGTTCTCTTTTTTGCGTTTTTTTCGCCTTCCTTGAAATAACTATTATTTCGGTCGGTGCGAAAATATTCGCCGGTAGCTTGCGTCGATAACATCGGCTTTCAACTCCGCTCTCGTCGTCGTCGTCGTCGTCATCATCATCAAGTTAAGCATATTTATCGCGTCTCTCGAGTTTTATAACCCACAGCTGTATACGCGAGCGTACATATACCTATACATAATATCCTTGCCGGAGGAAAGCCTAAGCTCTCCACGCACATGCACGTCGTCGTCGTGCATTCCAACACGCATCGAAATCTCTCCTTTTATGCCGTGCGTATAGTACCTACGTTTACATACATAGAGCGCGTATATAGTTTTATACCTTACGGCACATGCGCGCGCCAAAGCACCGAGGAATTCTATATAGATGCGCGCTCCACCCCCTCATTTCCCCGGAGGGCGTCTCGCGAGCGCTCGCAGAACACCTACTATACATATATAGCTGCATAACGCGCGAGTCGAATTTTTCTTTTTTTCTTTTAAGCTTTAATGCATTGAGCTATGAGAGCGAACGATGGAATGCGCGCGAGTGGTAAATGAATCCGATGAAACGATGATTACGCTGATGCTGCTGCCGCTGCCAGTGTTGCTGTTGGCCAGTTATTTTATTGCGCCCAGACGAAAATCGTATCGTTTTTGTTGTTTTTTAAAGACGACGTAGGAATTTTTTTGCATTATAATATACGATGTGTTTACAAACGCCAGAAATATTTTCTATATCGTACACGCGTGCAATATATCGACGCCTGCAGTGAGTCAGAGAGTAACAGCCAGAACTGCGAGAGCAATAATTGACTCACGAATACAATGACTGGGCAAAGTTGATATACACGCGAGATAGACGCGAGAAGTTTTTTTTAATAAAAAACAAAAAAGAATCGGTCATTTTTTGACAGTTCAATTTCTCACTTGTAAAATATTTTGGCCGAGACAAAAGCGTGCACGCGTATTGTATACCTGTCTCCGATTTACTTTGCTCCGTTTGTCTGTATGTGTGTGTGATAAACGTACACACTACACGAAGCGGGCCTTGCGAGTTCGCGCGCGCGCGCAATGATGCAGTTTTCACTTTCACTGGCAAATTCCAGGCACATGCGGCGGGCGGAGGTTCGCAGCCAATTCGCGCGCGCGCGCACACAAGCGACAACTCGCGACTTTTTGAGCTCTCTTGGTGCCTGCTGCAGTGTAAGTCGTTAGGTAAGAGAGCCAGAGAGAGAGACCAAGAAAAGAGAATCGTAAATAATACGCGCGCACTTGAAAGCCATATAGCTTAGCTCGCGAAAGCTAGTTTCCGCGCCACGAGGAGAGACTCGTATATACCTAGGCGCCAGCGCCTTCTAATGTATATAAACTGCAGCGCCGTGTGAGAAGCTGCTGAGCCGCGAGTGAATGAGCGAGTGTACGAATTCCGATGTATCGCAGCCACCACCGCACTATTACTACTATGTACAAACTCGCTCTCGGTCTCGCGGACTTTCTTCAATCTATAAATCTCGATCTGTCTTATGGAGCGCGTGCGAAAGAAAATTTCCTATTGTACTATGGTACACACAGCCCCACGCGCTCGTCTCGAGTTGATGGTAAAACCTATATAATATTATTATATACCGATGTCTCTCGCTACAGAATCCAATTGAAAAATCAAGAGGATTTTCACTGGTGCTCGCGCGCTTATTACAGCTCGAGACACTTCGACATGGTCACGAGCTGAACGTGTAACGTATAAGGCAGTAGCGCACGATTATTGTACTCGCGCACACAAGCAAGTCCCATTGTCATCGCGGCTCTCTCGGCTGTCGCGCACGACAACGGCGAGGAGAAAAACATATTATATAGATACGAGACACGCGGCGCGCGCGCGAGTTAATAGTTTTATATTTACAAGACAACTGTCTCGCTGCTGCCATACGGTGGACGTTTAATGCATGTGTGTGTATGTTTATAACCGCGAATGATTCTAATATAATATATGTCGCCCTTGGCCTTTTAACGACGAGAAATAAGACGGAGAGAGAGAAAAGAACGAGACTCCGAAAGAAGTGCAGCTGCTGCTGCATCGAGAATCGATTGCATAACGAATGTCGCGCCGTCGACAGAGAGAGAGAGAGAGAGAAAGAGAGAGAGAGAGAGATGCACGAATCCCAGATGAAGATAATATTATGCATGTATTTATGTTTACTAACAATCCCGCATAAGCTACGTCAGAGATACGGATCGAGTCTCTCTCTTTCTCTCGCTCTATTTGCGCAAAAACCCTTCGAGTCGTTGTAATATATACGTAAGGCAAATATGTTTTCTCGAATCAAAATTATATTTCAGAAAAAAAATTATATCCCATAGCTCGCAGAAATATAAACTCTCTCGTCCTTCGATTATGTGTGTCCTCCAAGGGCACGTACACAGACACAAACAAGCTTAAACGTACGTCATATATAAACTGCACGTAATATATACTAGCGTCATTCCTCGCTCGCTAACGCTCGCTCGGTTTTAGATCGTTTCAAAGAAATTGTAAGAAATGTTGGAGAAGTAAGAATATTATAAGGCATATTTATGAAATATTTAAATTTTAAACAATATTAGATGTTGAGACATAATAGAATATGATAGAATCATGTACATGGAAATATTATCTCTTCGTCTTCGCCTTAAATACAGTTTAATGTAATCGGTCATGATTCATTTAATTCAAAATAATTCAAGAAATTGATAGAATCATGTTCATTGAAATACTCTTTGCATTCACCTATATTACAGT
>CACVKI010141115.1:3336-51408 GCA_902732785.1 Trichogramma evanescens | reverse complement strand
GAACATGAATGGTTACGGCCACTACCACGGGTGAGATGATCGAACTCATAAGTCACTCTCAAACAGTAATTTTATGACTTGAATTTCGGCAAAAACGAAAAATGGAAAAAAATGTGTGCTTAACTGTTCGTGCAGAGCAATCTGCGAGTTCGATCATCTCACCCGTGGTAGTGGCCGTAACCATTCATGTTCTGAAGAAGTGTATGCGACCCTGGTGCAGAAAGCTCAATCGGTACCCTCTGAATATTACGACACGTGACCAAAAACACGACTTTCGAGAAAACGCAAAAGAAGAAAAAATTTAACACGTGTAGTATAGGAAAAAGGCTCACGAAAACAGCTGTATCTCAGTGCAAAATCGAAATTTTGGAATTTCGAAAAATGCAATGGAAAGAGGAGGAAAAATCCTATTCCAAAATTCAATAAAAAAATTTCAAATTTAAGGTGTATATAAGCCCTTAAATAATTTACATTCGATTTAAAAAATAATTATATATGTGTACGTTATACGTTAGTTTCACATTATTTAAAGCAAAATCAAGCACATAATTTTTTACTAAGTAATAACAAAAACCAATGGGTTCAATTTGGTATTTAATAACTTTGTCAAATTACCAACGACGGATTGACACCTTTGCACTTCTTAAGCAAGAACAAGCACGGTGACAAAATGGCGGAAACCTTCTTCAAAATCTGCGACGAAAAATATCAAACGTTGCAAGTCAATGCTCAGGACAAGATAGGTAAAACACCACTACATTATACACTGGCCGACGGCTGTAAAAAACAGATTCTTCGAGTGCTTCTTAGAAAAGGCGCGGATTCAAATTTAGCCGATGAAGAGGGATTAACACCAACGCACGTTGTTTGCAAGAGAAGTGACGACGATGAATTAGCGGTGTTATTCTTCCAGATAAACGACGACAACCAGCAGTTGGTGCAGGTCAATGTCCAGGACAAATTAGGTTGGACGCCGCTACACTATGCTCTGGCCAATAACGGTAAAAACTCTGTCCGAGCACTACTGATAAGGGGCGTCAGCCCGAATTTAGTCAATGCTGAGGGATTGACACCTCTGCACATTGTTAGCAAAAGAAGAAAAGATTCTCTTGTTTTGGCAACGATATTATTTGAGATCTGTGACAACAGACGCCAGCTGGTGCAAATCAACGTCCAGGATAATTTGGGTAACACACCGTTGCACTTGTCTGAGGCCACGTTAGACGATGACGTGTCCAAATTGCTGTTGAGAAGAGGTGCCGATCCGAATGTGGTTAACAAGGAGGGATTGACTCCTCTTCACATAATTTGCGATAAATCAACCGATTATGGATTGGCGAAGACATTTTTCAAGATCAACGACGACAGACATCAGTTAGTACAGGTCAATGCGAAGGACAACTTTGGTCGGACATCGCTGCAATTTGCTGTAGCGAATCTCTTGACCGATGTGGTTGATTTACTCTTGGATCATGATGTCTATCTAGCTTCTTTTTTCCCCCTGCGAGTTCTTTTGGACTGGGATTGGACATAAGGCATGAAAAAAGTATTAATTTGAAACAAGTGTCCAAAGCGCAGGTTATCATCGAGCGCCTAGAGAGAAGAGGATACGAACAAGATCAAACAGATGCTCTGACGATCATGAAGTTTTTTACCAAATACGAAGTGTTTGAGAAATCGGCGAATCTCGTAAAAGCTTGGTGTAAGAACAAAGGCTTCGCGAGAGAAGCGAAAAAAACAAAGATACGTCCGGAGCTGTCTCTCTACGACCTCGTTCAGTTACGACCCGACGAAGCAAAAAAACTAGTCACTTATACGGAATACTTCGAGTTGGCAAACTCTGCAGCGTGGTGGGACCTCCCCGAAGCGTCTATCCAGCCTTGTGTTTTGAATCTGTGCGAGAAACTATTGAGACGATTTTTTCGGAAATGGGCACTGGAATTTTTTTTGATATTGATATGGAACCGGCTGCCAATTGAGTGCTGTGATATGATCCTCGATGATGAATCATTTACGAACAAAGATTTATATCATATTTGCTTGGCGGCTACCGGCCAAAGCTAGTTTTAATATCATGTAAATAAATAAATCAAAAAAATTTTTATTCATTTATTGTCATTTATTTCGCTGTCATTTCAATTTTATTTATAAATAAATCTTAAAGATTTATTACATCTCGCAGCTCTTTTATTATACTTATTAATTTCAAGAATTTTTTTTCAAACTTTTCTTAAATGTCCATCCATCGGTATTCATAACGTAACGAGCATTGCAACCCAGGTGAAAATATCACGCTAGATCTGACCTCAGATCTCATTCTAGAGCTGATACTAGATCTGACCCTAGATCTAGAGTAAGATCTTGAGCAGGATCTTACCCTTGATAATCGACATCTGAACTAATGCCAGATCTAGAATGGGATCTGAGGTCAGATCTAGCGTGATATTTTCATTTGGGAACTTACTTCGAGCTTTCGAAAAGCGAGGGCATTATATACAAAAAGATTTTCGAAACAATGATATTTTCACCGACGCTCTATTGAAAAGTTAATGACATCAAATCATATACTCATTTATTATGTAATATTCTGAGTGCTTTTCAAATTCATTATTGACCGCAGGCACCCTTAGCTCGCGCTTATGCAGTGTAGGCATATTCGTGAAACTGAATTTCAAAAAAAAAAATATCTCGAGTGGATTGATCAAGTGATTTATCGTATCGTCGTTATCACGCCCGTTTTTGTGTGTCTGCATGAAGCTCCGACCTTTTGTTTGGCAGAGCCTTAACAAGGTAAACGAAAGCTTTTTTCAATGAATCGTGCACGGTAATCATCGCGCTCGCGATATAATTATTACAAGCCGAAAAACATTTCTCTACAATGATATGATGTAAAAACACTACGAAGAGCCTACGACGTGCATTATAGATGTAATAAATCACAGTTTCAATGCTGACATGTATTTGTAATTAAAAATACTTTATTTTCAACAGGCTTTAAATCAAAGCAAATCGTCATATTTTATAAGTTTTTCTTGTTGAGCTTTTTTGACAATGGCAACTCGTATCAGATCAACGGTACCATCTTGATCTTCTGCCACGGTTACTTCGAGGTGGATAAGGTGGATTTCCCACAGCTATCTACTAATTGGCGACAGAGAGAGATTTTTACTCTTGCGAAATCCACAAAGACTTAGTTTTTTAAACGTTGTATTCTGAAAGTTAACTAGTAATATTAAATGGTTGATTGAACTATTCCATTTTAATTTTGCACATGTCCAAAGGTCCTCTTGTTACGTCAGCTTACGAATTTCGAAAATGGGCGGACAAGGTGAGATTATTATAAATAAGTTTGATTTATTTAATTTTTTAAATAATTGTTCAATCTACAAGACTTTCGATTCATATACTTAAAACACATTTCTATGAATAATGTATTCTTTCAACTTTATACATTAGGAAATGAGATGTACTCAATAATTATTTCAATTAATACAAAACTAGTAATTATAGTAAAGAATTTTCTTGAGTGAAAATAATTGAGTTCATCGAAGCAAATTTTCAATATATTTTAAAACATTTTTATTCTTGATTATTGCGTTGTGTCCAACTTTATGAAATATTCTGTAGTAAAAAGGATGAAAATTATTAGGATGATTTTTCCAAGTACGACAAGCTTGCAAACTTCTAATATTAACTGTTCCATCCCCATTTCCATAGTAAATTGCGGATTTGTCAATCCGACATTGATCATAACGAAAACTATAATCCAGAGGAAGACGATTTCAAATAAGCACATCGATAAGTTATGCAATTTGTTATGCCATCTTTTGTACCTCTCAACAGTATCCAATTGGTTTCCATATAAACAATGTACCTCAACTCCTGGAGGACGGAAATCATATTTAAAGGGCTCACTATTCTTGTACAATTCCCAAGCGATCGATAAACCCATGTCCCTATTTAAAACATTTTTTTACGTCTAGGAAACTAAAATTGTGTCGACAGTTAAAAATTGACGAATAAAAAGTATTGCACAACATACGTCAAAAAATGGCCCATGTGATTGACGGTGTAATTCCATTTTGAAGTAGTTAGCTCGGTAGCTTTCATACATTCATATGACTATAATTTTTTTTTACCATTAATTCCTAGTTTAGAAATGCAACTCTTTAACATTATTTGATATAATGTATCTTTATTATCCAATAAATTTCTTCACTTAAAGTTACTATAAAAGTATTTGTGTTTCACTAAATTTTATGAATGAATATTTACAAAATTCTTTAAAGAATTACTTGCTGTCGACGATTACAAGAAAAATTTCTATGTGGCACTATTTTGATTACGCTCATTGAACTCATTTCAATGCATCACCTAATTATTATAAGTATAAATATCATTAATACGAAATCGCTTCGATTATTTTCTAGTTGATTTTATCCTAAAACAATAAAGCATCTGTACGTTCCCTTAATCTGGTTTTAAAATGAAAAAAATGAGAAAATCGTTAGTTAGTCTTGAGACGTGCTTGAGATAGCAACTATGTAAGATATAAATAAAATCTACCTACTTTGCGGCAATCATACGCGATTAAACGCTATTACATGTATATTGTACTATTTCGATTTTTTTCAAAGTATAATTGCGACGATCAAGAAAATCACTTGTACAGCTTTCGCTCGTAAATACATAGGATTTCAATTAACTATTACAACATCGCGTGTACGTGCTTTTTAGAAGGCAGCAAAGAGTCAAAACATCCGCTTGATTGGAAATTCCTGCTTCGCACGATCCGATTCAGCTTTTCTCTCCTGTTTTTTCAGCCCTTAAAAATACGACAGGGTTCGGTTGTAGAAGCTCGGATGAGCGGGCACGTTGAAGTGTCGCAGCGGATAGATCGGCCGAGGCACGACGTTCTCCGGTCTGATCCTCAGTATGCGCAAATTCAGGTCGGTCGGGTCGACCTGCTTCTTGAAGAACTTCTGGAAGCGCGTGGTGAGCGCCCAAATGTTGCCGCTGTCGCGCTCGACCCAGCGCACCTCCGCGGCGAACTGAATCAGCTCCGGGCTGTAGGCCAGAATTCTGCAAGAACAAAGAGTTAAAATGATACGAGTCATTAAAACGTATTTTAAATGGATAAATGACGTATACGAAAAAGAAGGCTACATACCTCTGGGCATTGGTCTGTGGCTGCCAAATGGCAATGGCAGTTTCCGTGAGCGGCGAAAAAATGATACTGTCGTCGCGCGGATCGACGCTCAAGCCGATTCCTTGGCTGGACTTGCGCCCGATGAGCGTGACCGGTAACTCGTCATCGAAACCAGGTGGTCCAGCTCTCAAGGCCGTGGTCGGTACGCTGAAGAGGCGATCGGTGGCCAGTGGCTGATAGTAGACGGTGGCCAGTCGAGGTGAAAAGGCTATGCCGACGATGCCGTCGAACAGCTCGAACGAATCACGGCCGATCTGTTAAAATATCATGTTTGTACTCGTGAAAAATATATCGGCCCGTTTTTTTATCTTGCGATCAACGACGCTGGTCGTGTAGAATTGCATTAGTAATTAAGTTGATCGGGCAAGCTTCGATCGGACTGTGCACGATAAAAGATAACATGTGTTACGGCAAAAAAAAATTGGTGCAGCAGCTCTACATGTGTACTTGATCGCTTAACTTGGTCGACGGTCGAATAAAAAAAAATTACACCAGGCATGTGTATGGTAATTAGCGCCGCTAAAAATATTCCGCAGTGATGAATGATCAATGTGCTTGCTCGCGAGCTGCAACTCGCTAATCGCGCGCGAGCATGAGAGAGAGAGAGAAAGGGAGAGATATCGAACAGAGCCCGACAGCGGCAGGCTTTATACATGTAAAAATTTTAATGAATAATCGCACGTAGGCTGGGGCGTGATTAGATATGTACGCGTGCTGTACATGCGTGCATTTACTGACCTGATAGGTTGCTTGATCGGGATGAGGTAACATGGACGAATGTAAAAATCGCCAACTGCGATCGGTAGCGCCTTCCACGACGACCAGTCCTGCAACGATTTCAATCGTTAAAAATATTTTTCTTGTTTTCAATTGACGACTCGTCGATATGATAATTTTAGCATTACGAAAATGTGGCCATAAATGCAAGACGCATGTAGGTACTTACCGGGACCGGTGGTGTCGGTAATGTAAACGTAAACGTCGTCGCAAGTTGCCGCCGTAGTGTCGTCGATTACCAGATTAGTGAAAAGCGAATTCGGTCTCAGCGACTGCAAAACGATTATTGCTTAGTTTACATACTCGTTGGAAGAGTTGTTTTTGATGTTTGTAAGCACACTCACTTCACGCGGGA
This sequence comes from Trichogramma evanescens, assembly GCA_902732785.1. NCBI lineage: Eukaryota > Metazoa > Arthropoda > Insecta > Hymenoptera > Trichogrammatidae > Trichogramma > Trichogramma evanescens. The sequence continues at coordinate 45,067 of CACVKI010141115.1, read as the reverse complement.
AAGTTATCAGGCGCACCAGCTGGTCGTTCTGCAGATCGAAGACGAGCAGTTTGGGCGGACAGGCGACGGTGAAGTCGTCGATCGAAGTGTTGATGCCGCTGTCGAGGACCCACAACCTGTTGCACTTATCGGCGCGTATCCTGTAGACAGATATCAATTTGGAGCAGTTGAAGTCACCCTTGCCGGCGCTGTGCCACTCCCAGCTGGGGTAGGCCTGCAGGTGGGGCGCGCTGCCCCCGGGTATGTCGCGCGGAATGAAGCTCAGGGTGGCCGGCACTCCGGCGCGCAGTCGTGGTGTAGCTATAAAGATGCGATGCCAGCCGATCTCCAGGCCGGTCGGCACGACGTTCTCCGGCTGGAACTGCTCGAGGAAAGCCGGATCGTAGGGGAAGATGTAGTCGAGCAGCGGCCACTGGGCCACCGTCTCAAGATGCTCGCCGCGCGCCAGGCCGAGCGAGAAGCTCGCCGCCAGAAGCAGCAGCAGGCCGAACATCGGAGCTTTCCTGCTGGGTAGCGGAATTATTTATTACCTTATAATGCGTTCGTTATCGCGGCTTAGCTGCACTAATTGAATCACTTGAGGATTTTACGATCGGTTCGTTACGTTCGCGTAACACAAACGGGATGAAAGTAAAATTTACGTGTTCATTTTGGAATATTTTGAGATTTCCGTTCGATCGTATCTTCGATTTGGACCCCATAAATTCGTTCACATAATTCAATTTATCAGCGACTTATTTTTTTATTTTCATTATCCTCAGTAGGCTTTCTCTTGCTTTTTATATGCCTCGTCTCGATGCAAAAAACATATCGCAGCTCGCGAGACACGCGAGCGCCGCATAATGCACAAATACAGGATCAAAAGTATACAAAGTGGCTACTGCTTATCGCGGTTAAAGCCTCATACACACACACACAACCAAGTCTCTCGCGCGGGCAGTTGTTATTGGAAACTAACGTGCATCGATTTTTATCTAGAATTAGAGACACGTATATATTGCTACGAGAATTATATAGTTTGGCCGATGTTAATTCTCGCGTACACGCACGCGGCGGCTCGTTATATTATATAGAATCCGTTTCGAAAATTAAGTATTTATAATATTGCGCTCGAGGTGTAAAGATCACCTGGTGAGATAAGCGGCGCGTAATAGCATCGGTATTATATGTATTTTGTTTAGAAAAAAGGAAAAAAAAACATAAATTATAGCGCTCGTTGTATATACATTATACGGCATAAATGAATTTTTTATTCCTTCTAGAACTGTACGGCGCATGGATATCGTTTTTTTTCTTTCTCTCTCGCAACGTTGAAACGAGCTGAAAAACGTGTATCACTCTGGCTGGCCGCCGTCGATCACAACTAATTGATAAGAGCTGCCGCAAACTGCTGCAACGCTGCATATAAACGTGCATGAGGCGCGAGAGGCAATAACCGCGAAAGTTCGCCAGCTGTTTGTTCTTCGTAAAGGAGAGAGCTCGATCCCGACATAATCACGGATGACTGACTGCCATAATGTCCGCCGGAATTTCGCGTATTACGTTCCTTTTTTTTCTTTTAAGCTGCAGCGCGGCGCAGTCAGGGTAGAGGTCGACGATTTTGCGTGTATTCGAAAGACACGGAAAGAGACAACGCCAATTGTGCAAGACGATATACACGACGGTATTAGGATATTTCATTTAATAGGATTATATGCGGCATTGCATGTACAGATGTAGCCATCGAGATCGTAGATTATACTCGTGGGAAGTCGGATAGGTGTATATAGCTGCCATGTAAGCGTATGTTTACGTGCATTTGACTATTGTGTATTTGATCGGAGAGCCGTACAAGAGAACGACGAAAGAGAAATTATGAAATGTATATTTATACTAGGAAGTTTTAATAATATATCGATACGTTTGTAGCTCGATACCTTTCGGCGGCGTGTAGGCGCGCAGAGCAATAAATAACGTGAAATTGAGTCGTGTGGCGGCGGCGGCAGCGCAAAAATCCCGTTCACATGCGCGCGCGCGAGGCGCTCTCAAATATTTTTTTGCCGATCGCGCGCTCTATGCGAATTATACAAGTTCAAACGTAAATTAATCATCCGCACGTTGGCGGTAATAACGGCAGTAGCAAAATCTCGCAAGCTGCGATTTTCTCCCGTTGATAATCGCGTGTAGCATATGAGTATATTACAGAGCTGCGCCACGGCTAAATGTAAGCGACGATCGAACGGATAATTATGACGAACGACTCGAGCGAGCGCCGCACTGCAGCTTTCTATATGTGTCGCGCGCGTACGGGTGCATAATGTGCTGCCGATCGTGTATACGATGCATATCTCGCGGTCGCGACATGGCCAAAATACAATAAAACTCCGCAACGCGCCGAGGAAAGTGCACATACTGCCGCGCACCGCGAGCTGTTCGAATATTACGATATATTCTTTGCAACGAGTGCATGGCAAATTTCCGGTCTTGTGTGTGCGTGCGTGCTTTTTGATCCTTATTGCATTGTTCGAAATCAAAAATCGAATTGCGAATACGAAAAGAAAAACGGCCGGGGAGGTAAAAGCACAGAATTGCGCAACGCAAACTTTACATAGCTCGTTAAGTAAATAAAATAAAGGCAAAAAAAAACTCTATTCGGGCATCGATCGAACAATGACTTAAACTAGCCTTTTTCCGGACGCGCCGCGAATCCGTAAGTAATCCGATGTGCGTATACCGTGAGTTAACGTTCATTATTACACACGTCGTCGCACCGAGAAATTCACCTGTATGCGGCTACTCTGCGTGCTCGCTGCACATAATACGGCGAAAACGCAATAGAAACCGAAAGCACACACTAGCTCATAATGGGGCGTATCTCAATTAATTAATTTAACTGCACTTTGCGAACTGTACTGGCGGATATTCAATGAAACGACCTATGATTTTTTTTCGCTATTGACTTATCCAATGCGATTGTGTGTTGCTTGCAAAATTTATTAAAAATTTCGCAAACAACCCCATTTATTACTCCTTTTATGATAACTCCAATTCTTCTATTTTCTCGACACACATTTTTGCGGGTAACTGTCGGTGATTTATACCAACTTAAAAGCAGTCCAATGAGGGATTGGCACAGCCTTGAAAATCGCCGAAATTTTCATTCCCCTGTGTACGCGGCGGCGACGCCGGTGAACTTCTATACCGCAACGGCACCAAAAAACTCGAGCGAGTCGTGCAAATCGTTATACAAACGCACGTAACGAGCGCACACACACATATACATATTATGCACACAGGAGGAGAAGCCGTGTGATTATAAGATGTATGTGTATGTGTGTGTGTATGTATACCATTGCCAAGATAATAATGCACGAGAGGCACGAGCAAAACAGCGGAGACTTTCTCCCATGCTCTCGTGTGCCAAGTGCACATACATGTAAAACTCGCGCGGTGCATTCGAGTAATTCGCGCGTACACACAATGTGTATCTTTGCTCGCGATGTATACGCGCACGTCCACCGGTCGAATTAATTTTCCATTAGTCGCAATGAGAGATAGTTTTAAAGTTCGAGATGACTGCATGAAAATGCTCGATTCGTTCGATAATGCAATGATTTTTTATGTGCGAAACCAATCGATATTTCAAGCGTTTCTACCCGCGTTGCTCAAATCCGGTAAGTTAAGTTACAATCGATTTTATCTCTCATGTGCGTCTCGAGTCTCTCCCCCCAGCGTGATTACTGCTCTACATAAGTGAAAAACAATTCAGTCGTTGTGTCTCGATAAACATCGACGTCGTGTGCGCAGCTAAACATTATGTACCAAAACTTATAGCCGACACACATTATTACACACGTAACAGACATTTACGACTCGGCGCTATGCACGCGCGTAATCGGCCACTAAAACAAAGCGGTAATTGGTTTTTTATCATCTGAACGTATGTGCGTACGAGCGAACGTAAATTTTCGCCGTCGCTATTATGCGCGATCCTCGATTATCCTCTCGAGTGTCATTTCTTATCTCGGCCGCAGAATGGTTAAACGAAACCGCGGGAAAATCGTATTGCACGCATGGCACTGCACTACATATTCACGCAGTTCGTTGTTACGTTTCCATATAACACTTTGCGCGCGCGATTGCACACGCATATTATAACGAGAAATATAATTTCTTCTCGGCTCGTTGTTGTTGTTGTTGTTTTTTTTTCATACATCAGGGATAAAAAAGCTGCGACTTTTCGGTTCGAAAAATTCGACGAATCGAAAAGAAAATAATCAAAGCGCTGCACACGCACACTTTCACTATGTGTATAGCAAGAGGCGACATACAAAAGCGACGAATTAAAGTTTCGCACAAAGAAAATTACGCGAACATGGTCGCGGTGGCGGCACTCGGTGAGATTTAAATTCCAAATATCGTAACCTTCACTTTTATCTTTTCACTGAATTAAAGCAAAAAAAAAAGGAAAAAAAGAAAAGAGCGTTGCTGTCGAACACAGTGGGTTTCTTCTAAACTCACCACATATCGGTGGCGTCAAACACACGTACGGAGCCTCGAGAAATCATTCACGCTCTCCCGAAGAGATGCAAGCCCTATAAGCAAGCGCAAGAGAATTACGAGAGCTTGCGACAAGGCGAGCGATCGAACGACGACTGCTCCTGCACGCGCTGGGCTGTTGCTGCTGCTGCTGCTGCATCGGACGAATTTTGTTCTCCAGCCGGCTCTCTCAGAGGGAGAGAGAAACAGACACACACACTCGCGACCAAGGCGGCAGTGCCACAGAGGGAGGAGGCCGAGACCGCCCCGCGATAACGTACTCCGTTGTATTAGCTTCTGTACGTGTGTGTGTATGTACGAGTGAGCGCAGTGTGTATCCAAAGGAGCGCGTGATTGTGCAAGTCCCCTACTGTCTCCGCGTGCACCAGTATCTGTATCATGCATATATGTGAGTGTGTATATGTGTGCACGTGTGACACTCCTATGTACGTGTATTACCGATGCAGTCCGACCTTTTCGAAAGTTCGATGTAGGCTCGCGGCGGTGGCGGCGGCGCGTCAAGCTCGTTTCTTTGAGTCTTTAAAGCTAACTGGCGCGCGCGCGATTATATTCACACGTGTGTAGCACGAGCGGGAGGCTCGACTCTCTCGCGAAAAGCTGGCCTTTTTTCCATTGGCTTTTAGATAATAGGTGGAGCCCGTGCTCAATTTCCCTCCACCGATATGTGTACCGTAACCTACGCCAGAGCACGAACTCGCTCGCTCGCTCGCTCGCTCCTGCAGCTATATACACTCGATATTATTCATTATCGCGCGTCGACGAGCGTGCACGTAATTTTTTTTTTCTTTCCTCTCTATTTATTCTCATTTGCATACACACGTACGGGGTATTATATAATGCGCCCGATTTATATATGTGCCCGCGCCGCGCATGTATATGCAGACGAATAAGAGACCGCGAGAGATGTCTGTGCTTTTTTTTCGCGATCGATCGGCCACGGAGATACGTGCTACGTGCTATATAATAGAAAGAGAGCAAAGTAAACAATGGCTCGAGCTCGCGGATCTAACGTTAAGTGCGCTGAGCTATATTCACTTTTCTTTTTCGTTCTCTGCCCCCCCGCCGCCGTACATAATCGCAATTACGCGATATATCTTAAGGCACCATAACGAAGCTTGGGTGTCGGCGCAGCTTATCGAAGATTCAATGGCCGATTTTATCAGATTTTTCGCCATCGATCGATCGTAAAACTTTCTTCTCGCCTTATAGCCGACGAGATCTCTCGGAGGCGGCGGTGCAGGCGATCGTGACGCTGCGCTACATTCGCGCGCGCTTCTTGCTAATTATCATCGTTGGCGAGCCTCTCCGAGTCGCGAGTTACGTAGTCGAAGAGTGCGATGCCGCTGCTGCAGCTGCAAGAACTTTTCAATGGAATAGAACAAAAAAAAACAATCGAGACAACAGCGGCGATTCTCGCGTACTTGAGATATTTTTCATTCCTTTTAATCGACGATTTTGACAAGTATAGCTCGAACGTACACTTGTTGCGCTCTCGCGTTGTTGTGCACTCGTGGTGTGCGCGTAGTTTACGGTGGCGAAATAAATAATAGGAAAAATATTGAACAGAGCAATTTTTGCGCAGCAGCAACGCGAGCACACATGTTTGTGCCCGACTAATCCGATTATTGCCTACACCAGCTCTTGTAGTTTTATTTCTTTTAAAATTAAATTGAAATGCCATTAGGTGGGCCTTTACACGTGCCCGTGCTGCAGAATCGCCGAAGTGGTGTGGCCAGGGCGATTTATCATAATTTTCAGTCCAGCCTGCAGATAGACATATGTACGAAATAATTGCGCAAAATCCACATCGTTCGGATATATATATATGGACGATCGGAATCTCGAATCTAGTCTTTATAGCCGGGATATAGGTGGAAATCTCGTCGAGATAAGAATCTTTCTCTGTTTCTAATGCGGTGGCAACAACTTTTTGATTAATATTTTTAATGATATTATTGCCGATCGAGGGCTGATAAAATTAGCTATTATTATCGGCGGCCGAATCGGTAGCAATGATCGACGAGCCCATGTATACGTATAATACAGGCAATCACAACATGTAGTTACACTTCCGTTTCGCGTGAACGATCAGCATCGGTTTACATGCAAATCATTATACGTTTTCGACTCGAAAGCGATAAAAAGTTTCCCATCGTTGTGCGTTTGCTCTTTCTCTCTCTCTTTTTTCAGGGATGGTCTTTCTGTACACGTAACAATCGATTTGCATGAAAAAATCCCGCCTCAAAAAAAAAAAAACACCGAAACGTCTCGTGTACGCGATAGCGCACCGCTAATGCAAAATTTCAATCACATGCCAACTACACACGTGTACGAGCCCGTATCTGCATGCGCAATAGCTTTTGGGAACCGCGATTATTCGGTTTACATAAAACGAGCGCCTAATGCATTTTGCGAGTTCACGCGAGAGCAGAGCACAGCTCGCGAGCGGTTGTTACCAAAGCGGCGCGCCAGGGGAGAGAACGAGTGCCAATCGTAAAACGACTGATTAGACTTTACCTATATATACCTATCTAAGGCATACGTTACATGTAAATAACGCGGTAGCTCTCATAGGTAAAACCACATTTTTCAAAAGATTATTCGCAGGACATTGATATGTATTTATTTATAGGACTTGATCGGTTGACCTTGCAATACCCGTATGTAGCAGACCCTCCGGAACTCGGTGAGACCACACCTCCGTGCACCTATAGATTTGTATATAATGTTTACATTTCAGTTTTCCTGTGATTGCCATTGACATGGGAACGATTTTACCTGCCCGAGTCGTTACCCCAGCTCCACGCTGATTCGGATCGAATGTATAATTGTAAACCTGATCGGCTGATTACAATGATCATTCGAATCCTTTTAAATTAATTGCGTAATTCCATATCATGTCCAAAATTATCGATATACATTCAATATATCATTGTATTGACACGGAAGCACCAGACCGAAAAATCAAAATATTGCGCATGGCGTTAAATTTTTTTTAGCGTCGCTTCGTTCGACCTTCGCACATTTATATCCTTGAGATTGTTTACCCCTTTGGGTGCGTGTAACAATTCTCCACTGAAACGGCTGCGTACTCGTAGCGTACATAGTATTACATAGTATAGCTATAGAGAGATACGAACGATTGGAATAGAATGCAAGAAAACTAGATGGCCATGCGCATTCCTGCCTCAACTCGATCGACGTTCGGTCGATCGTTTCACGTTCTCCGCGCTTAAAACCACGCGCTCGTACACGCACGAGTGTCACATTTTAACAATCGCCGCAAATGTATATATTCGTGCAGGCTCATTCATTACACGCGCTATCGCGAAATGACTCGCTAATAAATTGCCTGCGAATTAAAAGCAAAAAATAAAAAAAATGAATATAAATATCAGCTGTGCGCGCAAAAGCATATACGCACGTGATTATTACGTTAGGTACACGCACTGGACGCGCATTGTATACCAGAGTGTACTATAAGCGATAATTACTCGCGGCAGTGCGCACTGCGGCGCACGCACAAAAGCATCGGACAAGTTATGCGCGCACTTCGTTCTAGGATAAGTCGCGTATAAGCATTATGTTTCTTTCCTAAAATCAGAGCAGCAGCGAGCTCGAGTCGGACATTACGTAAATTTGAATACGTGCTCGGTACTTTCTTTTATTTTCACCGCGCACATGCAGATATGACACTGAAAAGACTCGCGCGGGACTCGCTCGCGAGCTTGACACTCGACTCGTTTGTGTACATGCATTATGACTCGGCGATTGTCTGACGTCGGCTTTACATGCTCTCGCGTTATTGCAAGTATATGTTTAGGATTTTCAATGTAGTACACAGCACGTGTTTGTGCCTATAATAGAGCCTCGGCAATCGGACCTCCCGTGCTCTGCAAAATTGCAATTGCAGCTTTGGTGCACTGCCCGAACAAGTTAGTATGCATATAGGCAGCGTTAGTTGAATATGAAATTGAAAGCTTGTAAAACCATAATGAAGGTGATTCAAACGTGTTGGTGTATTTATTAATAATGTACAGCGACTTTGAGCCTATATTATGTTATTCATGCGAATGTTGCTTTACTTGTGTTATACCTTTTACGATTTGCCTCCATAAAGTAATTCCTTTTTTTCCACGTGTGCGGATAATAATACGAAACTTATCAGGCAAAATAGTGTTGTGCAAAAGTCAATCAAAAATTCAATACAATAAAATAATAAGCACACGTTCGATCCTCTTACATAGAGAGGCAAATTAAGCATTTACACGGGGCGAGATATCGCACCGCTGCAGAAGCCTGGACAAAAGCTATAAATAACACTTTCTCCTTTACTCGCGCGAGCCGATCAATCTCGAGCTTTGCGTATAATATTTACGTATGTATGCGCAAGAGACGTGTCACGAAGAACAATGGATCCGCCTAGAGTGCATAGATCTATGTGCGAGTGTGTATATTTTTATATGAGAATTAGGCGTTGCACATGTACGCACAAGTTGAATAGTACTATAACGTATATATGCAGCAATTGCGCTTACACCATGCAAATCCACTCGGTCTAGTATACATGATCGTAGACAACGTAAAATGCGTAATATATTGGAAAAAAGTTTGACTTTCCGACTCGTTTGAAGCTAGCTCTCTATCTACCATACGATAAGAATCTGGATGACCTTCGCGGATCGCTTCAAAATCGGCGTTCGCGCGGCAATTACCGCCGCGCCGAGCAACTAATATTATTATAATGCCATAATAATATACATATAATGTAAACGCTCCGCAAAGTGCATCGGGCAAGGTGAAAAGAAAAAGGCACGATATGCATATTTATACCTAAAGCGGTATAACGTATCGCGTACGCATGGAACTGCGAGAAAAGTTGCTTATGTTGCCGATAGCAGTAGCGCCGCCGATCGAGTCAGTCGAGCGAGTCGTCGCGTTTTCGAACGTTAAAAGGCGCATTACGCCTTTCCTAGGCCCCGCTAGCCGATGATATAAAAGCTCTGCGATCTGCGCGTGTGCGAAATCAAAAGGCGCCAATACATATAGTGTACGAATGCGTACTGCACGCACGTGCGAGCGTGACATTTCCTCGTTTGCGATAATTAAATATGAGGCGCTTGTCGATCGCGATTACACCATCGTTATCCAGCTGGACGATGCGTCAAATATCAATTTACATGCAAGTAACATTGAAAAAAAAATAAACGTCGTTTGACACGCGCGTTCGAGAAAATCATTACTTGGTCCAACTGCTCTCGCTTTGGATTTTCATTGCACCTTGTGTCAATCTTTAAAACGAAGCAGTATATGCACGCGCGAGCCCTCGAATTCTAGCTTTCTCCAATCGATATAATATATTCTATTTTAAACTGCGAGCGCAATCTATACTTTAGCTCGACTGGAAACGCAGCTAATGTTATAGATTCGATATTGCGACTCGCGTGTGATAAGTTGTCATTAGTATACGAGCATGAAAAAAATAAACTGTTTTTTTAACTCCCGATTTCAGTCTTTACTCGAATTTATTCGATTACACGGGATTTAAACAGCAAAATTACGAGGATCAAGTCAAATCGATAATTAAAACGTCATAATTTTTCGTTCCGTCGAATAATGTATAATATTCCGCAGTCTAAATGATGAAAATCGAGCTGTCGCACGATATAAGTATTTATAAGCCGGGCGTACATTATATATTTATAAATACGTCGCGTGTCGAGTTACATGTATTATATATACCGATCGCTCGTGTTTATACTCGTGTATGCGTTTTAAATTAAAATAAACACCTTGTCGAGACGTAATAAGATTAGTGCCGATTGCCGCCGAGTACCGCAGTATAAAACTATAAATGTGTCCATGTGCGAGGGTATAAGTAGAGACACGCAAAAAAGGCCGAAATTCAAGCTGCATATCGCTCCGTTCATTACTCTAATAAATAACTCTGATTGCACTGTAAGTATAGACGAAAATAGGCTCGTTATTGCGGGTATCGTTGGAAGCCGCCACACAGCAATATCAACGACAGCAAATTTTATTATACATAAATACAGGATAGATCCACGAGCGTCTGCGGTGCATTGTATGCGTGCATATAAGCAATAATATAAGAAAGAGATATACACGTTACCAGTCGCAGCTTGCCTTTCTCGTCCCTCTCTCTCTCTCTCTCTTTGCTGCGGAGCGCCATACGTATATAGGATAAATACAAGGCTCCAGCGTGTATATAATCTGTAAATCAGCTCACTTTGTTATCAATGCCTCTCTCTAAGCGAGCGAATTTGTTGACTGAGCCTGCATAATGTATACATAGAGTTAAACGCACGCAGGGGCATGGCCCTAGCTTTGATCTCTCAGCTTGTATAGGCTTCGCAAGTACGTATATGCATGCACACACACACTCGAACGTACTATCGATACTGCTCTGTGTCGTGTAAACTCTGTACTTTGGCTTGCAGCACACCGAGAGCCATACATCGCTCGTACCTGAGATCTTTTTTTTTCTTCTGTACGAAACTAATACATGCATATCACTAGTGCATATATAGATCCAGTACGCTGTACGACATATACACACACACATGCAATTCTTGTAACGCTAATCCCACGCCAGGACACCCAAACACTCCCTTCGTGCAGCTATTACAATCGTACATATAAAAGCTGCGCGCACGTCCGCGAGACAGCGAAGGGAAAAAAATTACGTATAAACGAAAATAGCGTGCGAGCCATGTGTGTTTGATCATGGCAATTATGTTGCCGCGAGATTTCTCGCCCTGCCTTTACAATCGGAAGTCGCTAATCACGCGCGCGACCAGCACCGCATTTTCGCATGGGCCCCACGCCACAGCCACAAAACTCTTCGATTCTTTTCTGTTCTAGGCGCGAAAAATGAATCACACCGCGTCGTTTTTGCACTTTATATTCACAGCTACCAGAGTAGCACTTATCATTGTAGCACATAATAATATTGCGCCAACTTTTTTGAATTTCCAGGGGGTCCCATTGTTCGATGAGATCCCGTGGACTCTTCTTAATTTCCGCGACGATTGCCTCACACATGTGCTGGATAATTTACCGCGATGCCTCGTACGAATTCTTGCGATTGAGTTTTCTGGTATTGACGCGCGCGCTCGGCTTTGTAAATATGGACTTGCGTGAGTTGGCGGAGACTTGACTCGAGGTATACAGTTGAAATTTATAGGTAAACTAAACTCGCATAAATTGTCGGCTTGCCTTGTGTCAAATGAATTAATTATATAGAAAATCGTTAAGCTCAAAAAGGATTTACTGCAGCATTCGTCAATCAACGCTAATATTATCTTGAATTTCGTTACAGCGATGAATCGTTTGAATTTAAAACTGTGTACTCTTTACGTGTTAACTCCGACATTGTTCTACTTTTGTTTCACTTATTTTTGACATTATCATTATTTACATTATCTTAGAAAGAGAGTACTTGAAAGTAATCGAATATTATGCTGGAAGTTTGTTGCTTTGATTTATTTGTCGTCAAAATATTGACTCGACAGAATTGCATAATTATTGAGCAACGATATATGTGCTTCAAGCGAGCCCGTCGTTTATTATTGAAAATGAATATGCGACGGAACAGGAATGTAAACAGCTGCTAAACTCGATGGAGCTTCCTCGTTTTTACACGGTCGATTTTGTCCACAGTTCGATTGTCAATGACTAAGGAAAAAGTCACGAATCGTCCGAGCGGTAATGAGTCCAAGTGGACTCTGAACAACGCGTAAAGTCGAACGAAATGAATCTGTTTTCGCCATCGAGTTTTGTTCTATTTCTGGTCATCTGCCATCTTAGCCATGGCGAAGAAAAATCCTTCGAGCTGACGGGCGCGTCGATATTCTACCCGCCGAGCAATTGCAGCGATCACGCCTACTCGGCGCGTAACGTCATAGCGACCCGACTCCAGATATTCCGCGAGCGCACCGTATTTCTGGCGTTGCCCAAGTACAAATCGGGAGTTCCGTTCAGCATCGGATCGATGCAAATGTCGTCGCAGTCTCCAGCGCAAGTCAAGCCCCTGCTGGAAGATCAAAAGTGCCGATCGTGCGATGCGGGTGTCGATTGCGCCGATCCGCAGAACGTCGTCGATCTGGCGCTCGACCACGTGAACGACGTACTCTGGGCACTGGACGTCGGGGTAGTGGCGAGCCTCGAACGGCCGAATCGCGAGTGTCCGCCCAAGATCCTCGGCATCAGCGCGAGGACGGCCAAGATCGTTTATAGGATCGACCTGAGCGAGGTGACGACCTACCGATCGCGGCTGCAGCATCTGCTGGTCGAGCGATCCTCGGGCAATCGGATCCACCTGTACGTATCGGACGCCGCGGCGGGCGCCATAATCGTCCACGACGTCGTCGCCGACGAGTTGCATCGGATCCTGCTGCCGCGAGGAGTCGCCTCGGGCTGTCGCGGCGCGACTCAACCGGACGTGCTCTATCTGGTTCGCGCGATCGGCAAGCGCAACGCCACGAGCAGCCCCGCCGCCTCGTCATCGATGATTTATTTCACGTATCTGTGTTCGGACTGGCTCTACGCCGTCGAGACGTCGGACCTGAGGCGCGCCAAGCCCGGGCCGTTCGTCCATCGGGTCGGTGCCAAGGACAGGAAAATCATTCTCCTGGGCAGCGACAATGGCTCGAGCCTCTTTTTTCGCGCCAAAGGTAAGCTATAATAGACCGGCTACACCAGTTCGCGTCCTGGCCAACAACGATCGCGGCTTTGTGTGCAAATGCACGCTGGGTTATAATATGCGCCGTATGTGCGTTTGTCGATAAATACACTAGAAGCAGCTACAGCAGCAGCATAAAGAACTTTTTAACGCTAACAGTTGAGCTAGATTATAAAGCACCCGGATAAGATCGCAGTTAAAAATACTCAAAGCATGGCTAGTGTACGTAGAGACGCATAACTGCCTCAGCCGACTAATGCCTGCTCGAATAATAATATTAATAATTAACAATCGTGTTGGTGTGCGTACGTGTAAAGGTGCATGTCTGCGCACACAACTCGTAAATCGCTTATTGCACTACAGCACTTTTATTGTATCGACATATTATACAGGTATTAAATCGGCCAGCCAAGCATATTACCTTTAATAATCTCAAACTATAACGTTATTTATTATACATCGGCCATTTGGCAATTTGACACTGGCTTTAAGTCATTGGCACTTGACTGAGCTTACATTGCTTTGTTTTTATGTTCCTCGCAGGCCAAGCTGACGTGTACGTCTGGAACAGCGAGACGAGCTTCGAGGCGAAGAATTGGCAGCTGGTGGCGCGAGGCAACGACACCAGATTGACCACCCACGTAGTGCCAGCGAGCTCGACAAGGAACAAAGTACTCTGGATGATAGAGAGCAATTTTCACGACTACATCAAGGACGCTCTGGGCCCGAACGGCTCGTCGGTCGTCATCAGACGCGTTACCAGACTTTGAGTGCGTGAGCCATTCGCGAGTGTTTTAGTGGCTAGTCTTCTTTTTTACATTTTTATGAAAAATCTCTTATGTTTTTGAATGTCGACGAATCGATCGGAGATGCACGTGTCGCTGTCTAGCTGAGGTGGCAACCTCGAAATTCTTTCGGCTAATTACGCGTAAATTCGTAGACACAGTGCGATTTTAAAGCTGCGCTAGTAGTTTATTCAGGAATTACCGAGAATATACACATCTTGAAATACTTTTTTTTTATACAAAACATCGACGCCGTCGCTGCGCTACTTGGCATTACGAAACGTCTTCGCGATCGGCACAGTTTTTGCAATGTGCTCAAAAACTTGTGCGGTTGTGTCTCTTTGTAAGCTCTCGAGGGAGAAATAAAAAAAAGCATAATTTATATTTAAAAGAATAAATGTTAAAACAACCACTGGTGTAGTTATTTCTTTTATTTTTTTTTTTTTACATGTATAATCGACGTATGCGGTGACGCAACGAATATGGTACACAGCGATAAATCATCTTGTGGGAAACGAGAATCTATTTTTCGCTCGCGAGAATGGAACCGACGCCTCGCAATCGATCCTATATAAAAATGCTATTCCAATCGAATGATGAAATTTTTTTTCTCCCCCTCTCTCCCTCCCGCCACTTTTCCAGCTATTATTCTGAATCCGCGCTGTATGTATCACTGCTATACGTTGCAGCCAAAGGGCGAGATGCACGATTTCATCAAATTTAATCGCACCGGATCGGATGCTAGAAAATTTAAATGGAACGGCTTGTATATAAACGCGCGCTCGTATACGATCGATGCAGTTATATTATATTTAGATAGAGAAGCAGGAGTGACACGAGGTGACCGCGTGCGCGCGCGAGCTGTTGCAACTGAATTTTTTCTTTGCTCCGAAAAAGAAAAAAATGAGAACGATATCACCGATACCAAGTGCACGGATCGCGACTACGTAGATACTAAATATATATAAATAGTGACACGACGAGCTTTCGCAATGCTCATTGTAATATTTTAATAAGAGCAGCAGCAGCAGCAGCAGCAGCGCACGCCTCGTGCATTCGACTTGTACACGTTTGATACATACGCGTCAAAGGAACGCGTTATACGCACGACTCGCGTATACTCGAGAGATTAACGACAGATTCGAGAGATTAGAGCCGGTAGATTTTCATACGCGCAGATTTTCATAATTAGCCTATACAGCTGCGTACGTGTAAAAATTTTTTAGCGCGTTTTTATCATTTTCTGGAAACATCCAGTCGCAGACGCCGCCTGCATATATGTATGCGTACATGTCGATTAATCGTCGCGCCTTGGCTTGCATTGCGTAAGTGCATATGTGTGTGTGTGTGTGTGTGTGTGTGTGTGTGTGTGTGTGTGTTTTGAAAAGAAGCGCGACTTTTACTTTAGAAAGCAGTCATGCGCGCGCGGCTCGACTTTACAGCTGCATAATGGTATTTCGCACCGCGCATGTACGTACATGCGAAAAGGCAGCAATATGTAAACGAAAAGGATGCCGTTCGCTAATGAAACGACGCCCGAGACGGAATAAAATAAACGAATAAAAGTCCAAATTCGAAAAATTTTACTCCAAGAGAAAACGCGCGCATGAAAACTTGTCTCTGCGGCGCGCGCGAAGAATGCGAAAAATTTGACAAACGACTCGAATCGCGAATGTGCAAAGTCATCTCGACGAAATAACTCTTTGTGTGTAACTCCGAGTGTTCGGTTTTCCATAGAGAAAATGAGCCCGGCTATTATTATGGCAAGCACAACAGGAAACGACTATAATGTTGTCTGCGGTACAAGTAAGCAGTTCATAAGGGGCTCCGGTGCAGCAGCTCAGGCAATCGCGTGGCACAATTAAGACGCGCGGCATTGATCTTGCAGCCGAGATATCGCGCGCGCGCTCGCGACTCGTAAAAATGGACCTTTATTTTATACAGTAGAGAGAGAGAGAGAGTATAAGAGTGCATTTAAACAGCAGCAGCGCAGCACGCCTTCGGTCGTCGAGTCGTTGCGTCATAGAATGCTCAGCAGCACGGCACACAGCTGAGAGACGTTTTGCAGTTTATGTGTACGTCAGGGCTGCGGTGGCGATAAGGATCCGCGGGAAAGAGGAAAAGGTCAGTCGCACAGCTGCGCGCGAATTGATAATTCGGCTAGTGCGAATTGCGATAGTAGTACCTGCGTGGGAGTGTGAAATATACCGACACGCACACACGCGCGTAAAGCTATAACAGCAAAGTGCACGAGTCTCTCTCTCTCTCTTTCAGACCTCGAGCTCGAGGTATATAGACGCGTTGCATCGGCCGAGAGGTAAACACAAACAAAACGCACGCCGTCTCGTATACATTATATATATCGAAGACTTTCTCCGCGTGGCATATACCTGTGCGTATAGTGCGTATAGATCGCGAAAAAGTGACATAATTCGCGGGCTACACTACTACTACTACTACTACTACGGCGAGCGAACGACGCAGCTACCTGCGTTGCTTTTACCAAAGGGGACCAAGTGCAGCTGCAGCCAACGCGCACGACGCGCTCCAGTTTTTCTCGGGCAGAGCGCGAGATCGCGGCCCAATCTCGAGGCGACCGCTCGACTTTTCCTTTCGTCAACCCATCCGTCAAGTATTCGACTCGAATGCGTTGCTGCATGCCGTACAAGTCGTGCGCGTAACATAAACATACAGAGACGAGAAAATAGATCACAAAATATGGCTAATTGGGCTCTCTTGCTCGGCCAGCTCTTGGCGACGAGTCTCCTAATGATACTCGCTGGATTGTCCACGCATCAAGTAAGCTCTACCTCTATCGTTATCAATTCACTCTCGCGTACGGATGCACATTGTTGCCTGTTATGGAGCCGTTATATCATATATTGTAAACGAGTGCAGCCGCGATCTGTACTTTACGCACGTTACGGGACGCCTGTATTTAATACTCGAGAGACGGAAAAGCGAAAGGTAATGCGTATGAAATTCTGCTGACTGAGAAAAGATCGCTGCGCATATCGCAAACTCATGCTCGATTACATTAGTCTCGCGATTCGTAAATAAATTTAAAACAATCATTGGTGCGAAGGAAAAAAATTGAATCGTCGAACGCGATACGTTACAGCAGGGCGCACTGGGCCAACTGGACAGCGAGTACCGATTGCATCAGACCATCTCGAACTTCGCCAAGCGGAAGAAGGAGCAGAAGCAGGACCTGGCCAAGATCCCCGGCATCCCCTGGCAGGACTATCCGCTCTACCACGATATCCCGCAGACGAGCTTCAGCTGCGCCCATGTGCCAGCCGTGCCTGGCATGTACGCCAACGTCGAGACCGGTTGTCAGGTATACCTATATAGATAATGCACTTTTCAGCCTGGCATCGATTCCAATGTATATGCACACGGCCACGCGTGAGACTTTCACACGCCGTTCGTATATTGTATGTCTGTACTCCGCAGTAAACGTACCCATCTATTGTCCCCGTGTTGCTGTGTATGCGTTGTGCAGCTCTGAATTTGCACTACGGGTCCCCCTTCCCTCCTATCTGTGTTCTCGCCTCGCTCGTTGATTTACCTGCACGCAAGTATGTATGTGTCGTAGCACGTGAATATTTTCGGCTCAATTTTTGCCGATTCGTGCGTTATATATATTTGTGCAACGCGTACGCCGCTATAAGTCATACGAACAATACTATACACTCGAACGTGGAGCATTTTTAATCGTTGCAGTCTGCCGCAATGCAACTTTTCGCGGATAAATCGTGCGGCTCGATCCGAGCCCGAGGAAGTCTACGTGTATTATGAGAGAATGCCGTGTGCATAAACGCGATTGTTTTGTAATCGATCGCTACTTGCTACCTATACTCCACGCAGTAATACTGACCAACGAGAGAGAAAGAGAGACAATGAAACGAGCCGCACCTCGTCGTTTTAGGCCTGGCATTTCCAATGTGTACCGACACGTTGAGAAAATTTCCTATGTACTTTCGTTGGATTTTTTTTTCAGTCGCGGCTGACATTCGGTTTTAACAGTTGGCAAAATTACAATACGTTTGATTCTTTCGGAGAAACCGTTGAGCTGCGAGCGCCAGCAATTCTCAGCCAATTTCCGAAGTATTTTCGAATTACGTAAACTTTTATATTATTTCGAAATAATTTAAATTCTCATTATTTTCGTGTGGTACCAACTCGCTGACTTATACTTGAACCCAATTAATAAATTTTTTTAGTCCATACTAACAC
Source organism: Trichogramma evanescens (assembly GCA_902732785.1). Classification (NCBI taxonomy): domain Eukaryota; kingdom Metazoa; phylum Arthropoda; class Insecta; order Hymenoptera; family Trichogrammatidae; genus Trichogramma; species Trichogramma evanescens. Next base: position 26,800 of record CACVKI010141115.1, on the reverse strand, counting down.
GACGTAACGAGTCGTTTATACAAATTTTTTACCACAACCGCTAATCGTAGCGCCAACGATACCGATTTTTCCTTTGTAAATATGGTCTCAAAGCATCGCGTGAATTAACGTATCGCGTGCACCGCAGGTATACCACGTGTGCCACGACGGCCGAGAGGGTGACCAGGGCGCGGCGTTCCTCTGCGCCAACGGCACGATATTCAATCAGAAGGAATTCGCATGCGACTGGTGGTACAACGTCGACTGCGGCAGCGCACCCCGACTTTACGAGTAAGCTTTTTCTTTCAGATTTTATGCCCGCTCGACTGTCGCCAATCATCGCCCAGCATTTGTTTTGAATTATTTATGTATTTTTATAGATTGAACTTGGACCCGGAAACGAACCCTTACGTACCACCGGCACATAAAGAGCAAATCAGACAGGATCGTCTCAAAGCATTCATATAAGTGCATGTTTTTTGTTTATACATAAATGTAATTTTTTACATTCGATTTATTTCATACGATAATCATGTAATTAATACGTATCTTTATACTTAGATAAATGTAAGAAAATCTAGCTTATTCATGTAAACTTGGAATAAAAAAATTTTTCACGTAATAATATTTATAATTTCTTTGATTGCTTCCGATTAAAATACATTACTTACTCTCAATGTGTTTTCTCATTCTATATAAAGAAATTAGGTGAACACCAACATACCGATTTTTTCTAGTTCATACAGATGTACTACAGTATCTTTTAGTTCTCAATTGAGAGTACTAACGATTTTATCTTTTGTCCTCTCTTTTTTTTAGTGAATTTTTAATAAACTTTTGGCTTGACTAAATTTTGATTCTTAAATCGTGCAGCTTCAAATTTCAGTAAATTTACTACTCAAATTCAATAAAATTGATGAATGACTTATTATCAACTTTCAATCAGTATGTATTTTGAACTAAAAGTTTACATTCTTATCTCAATAACATTATGGTTTAGTTACGCTCTTCATTAAAAATTTATTTAGAGAAAAAGTTTATTTCAATATATTTTAATGCATTTGACAGTTTCGAAACGAAACAAAACGTCGCGCGTACAGTGCGAATTTCTATGATTGTTTTTTATTTTAATTCAACGTGTGCGGTGCTCACTTATGTGTACATATTTACATCGATGTGAAGGCTTGTACTAACACTTTCATCCCATTCAATTTAATATTTCAAAAGTTACAAAGGATATTCAAGTTTTTGTTTTTTCATTTTTTTGTAAGGTTGAAGTAATTTTTTGGCATAATTTGAGCAAAGATTGCAAAAGATCAGTTACATTTCAATTGACATAAAAATTGTGGAAATTTGTGACATAATTCAAGTCACGTCATAGAAAATAAGGCAATGTCTTTCAATTTTAAAAATTAAAGCAAATCTTTCATTCAGTTTTTAAGATAAGCTAATATACTTTTTGCAAATTACTTTTGACTAATTTAAAAATACTTCTAAAAATATTGTCTTTATGAACAAAGTATGATTCAAATTATGAAAGTGAATGAAAAAATTGAACATATTATTTCACATTAGTCTTAAATTATTGTATCTGTCACATTGCTGTAGTGCTCTTTTACAGATTATTTTACAGAATATCAAATGGCAAACTTTGTTATATAAAATTTTTAATGAATTTATCATTCGTTTTATCAAACGTATTAAGGATTTTTTTCAAATATTTGATATACTCTTTGAATATTAAATGAAATAATATTTATAGATCAATATTTTATTGATATAATGCATTTTTATGCAGAAATGAAAATAGCAGTATTAGGTATTAAATAACATAAAATCACAGTCGCTCATATGGGCTACCAACAAATGTTTATTCCATTAAACTACCACTTGGTTTTTCATGATTGTATTGTGATCAAGTCTCATTAAATGAGCTCTTTACAAATGTCACTAATAAGTTCTGTTTATCCTGTAAGTTTTTGGTCCAGGTTACAACAATTGCTGGTAATTTTATATTTATCTGAAAAAATAAAAATGTATTAATTAGTAACAAGATCAATCATTTGAAAAATAACTTTAAATTTTCATCAATAATGAAGCAACTTTAAAAAAATCATCAAGTCAAGCATTTTTATTGAATGAACTGTGCATGTGAATGTATTATAGCACAGAATGAAACCAAATCAGTTGACTACTAGCTGTTGAATATTGACATAACACATATTCAATTTGAATTGTAATAACACGCTTAATTAATGCATATCCACTTTGGAATCCGTAGAATTGACGAGATTTAGTTGTTACATATTAGTATTTTAGTAACGGGTGCGGATTTGCAAAACATGGAGTAGCAGCATGAACCAAAGGAGGGTTTTAGGTTAGATTGCTATAAACATAGATAAAAATTTGAAACTTACTTTGAATAGCATATCTATCTAAGCCTTCTGGCTTCACGTTCAGACTCGAGGAGAGTCAGAAGATCTCCCTCACGAACTGGACCCTTCACATTGCGAATGATTTGTCTGTTTTCCTCTCCGAGGAATTCGACCTTGACTTGGGTACACTGACCCTGGGATCCAGTGCGTCCTAAAACTTTAATTACACGAGCTAAAACTGTGGGCTTCTCCATTGTTATAGTTTATTTGATTCAAACACGCGTGGTGCTCAAAAGAATTCAGAAAATAAGAAAGGAATAACACGTGCCACGCCGCGAGTTGCAACTTGCACGGGAAAAAGAGTGATTGAAGGGTCATCTGTGTGTCGCCGGCGTAACTACTGGCGCAAAGCGGGAACAATAAATTTCAAAATTACAAATGATTAGATATAACTAACGTCATTGAAGGAAAACGCAAAATGTATTTTAAACTTTGTGTAACTTTTCATTTGATCAAAGATAAGAAATTAATTAGAATGTCTTATTTTAACTTTAAGGAAAATATTACGATTTGGATAAATAGAGTATCATATTATTGTAATGCGAAGTACGTAAAAATTAAATGATTTTTCTATAATTAGACGATAATTTCAAATTTTAAATGAACACGCAAATAATATCAAAAACTAACAAAAGAAAGAATAGCTGACCCGCTCAAAATTTTTCATTAATTAATTCATTTTCTGAAATGGCTCGTGAGGTGTATGTTTGCCCGTAGTTTTGACATACGGCCTAAAATATTCAAAAAATAAATAAAACTGCTACCAGAAACACTCTATAGGATATGTTTACGATGTTGCATCTGGTGGCAACTTGGCTTTGTCGAGCAGTAAAGCAGTAAACATCATAATAATGGCGTGGCATTTCTCGAAACTGCGATAACACTCGAAAGCGTTGGAGCGTAATTTATACGTGGGTCTATTTATATGACGCTGAATGCTCCAGAGTCTGACCTTACTCAAATGCTTTTAAGCTTCGTATGTTCGATCAACCTTTGCTGTTTGTATATGGTAAAAAAATTCAGGTATAGCTATAACAGCTTTTATTTCTAATTAAAATCCTTATTGGATTTGTTACGTATCCACTTTTTTATCCTAAATAAGTTTGCAACAATAAAGTAACTTTTCGCTGAATGAGCAGCGTTCTTTAATTTTCTTATTCAAGTTTTGAGGATAGTGCTATTATTTAATAAGCTTTGTTTATAAAATATTCAAATCAAAAATTTGATTTTTTATGAAAACCATTTTTGAATTCTGAAAGAGAACAATTGTACAAAAATTCACTTTAAACATATATGTACGATGCAATAACATTCCAGTTTTCGGCGTCGTGAAAATATACCTACACATAAAATATGCTTCCACGACCCACGTTCCCGAGTCTGTTCATTCACAAAGTGAAATCTCAAAATTGTAAGCGATCATTTATTGCATTTTTTCCATACGTGAACAAATTTTAGTGTTTCGATAAATAATAAATGCATATCGACCCTCCTTTCCTTCCTTCGTTGTAGTCTCGAACGACCAAGTCGACTTATAAAATAATACGATCCTTTGTCTTTAGCATAAACACGCGCGTGCGGCTAAAGCACGGCAGCCGGCGGCTTTACCGTCAAACTCACACACCAGTTGCCACTTACTCGATGGCGCGATGCCGATCTCTCAATTGAGCCGGAGCGTATCGTAGTTATACTTCGAGCGTGCAAATTATTATTTTGTTCATTAGCAAAGGATTTACGTTGAGCTAATTGAAAAAAGGTAATTAATTGTTTTTTTGCTTTTTCTTTCTTTTTCTGCTTGTACGCGAAAATTGAAATGTGAAATGTGCGTTTAACATAACCTTGGCAGTGCTGTAAACAACAAGTGGTTGTCAATGCTTCATTTTATAATTGTAAGTTCAACTGTTTAATAAAGGGCTGACAATGCCACATCGGATTCTTTTAAATAGTAATTGATGATTCATACATTCAATATTGAATATTGCATTTTTTATGATTGATTCATTGGTAAATGTAAAATACAGTCTCAAAAAAAATTTTTCTTTTCTTTTAAATAAAAATCTGCATTTATACTTACTTATAAAATACATCATTTAATTTTTACAGCTGCATTCCAGTTTTAGCTACGTAGTAGCTATAAAGACAGCAGCCATGAGGAACCTTTCGATAATTAAACGTCTAAAACAGAACAACTCTAACGAAGTTTCAGAAGATGTTACTTCAGAAGAAGAATCTGAGAAAACAGTATCTAAAAATTTAATGATAATTCAGGAATTAAATAAAAGACATTCATCGCAAAGACCAAGAAAGACAGATTTACATTCAAATAATCAAGTACAAATGGCTAAAAAAACACAAATTACTGAAAAATTACTTATGATGCAATGTAAAAAAAAGTACACAAATACGTCTGAGAAGAAGTATTTTCCTCCAAATATTAACAATGGTCATAGTTCATCTGAATATCTAAGGGATGATTCATGTGGAAGGAATGTCAATGAACATGCTCAACTACAAAGAGCTGAAAATAAATGCAACTTTTCCTCACAATTCAAGTCTCCAAATTCAAGTATGAATTCTTCGAATTTCAATAGTTCTAGCAGTGGAGGTTCAAATGGTTCTTCAAATTATAAAACAGCTCTTAGTAGCGAAGGTCAGGATACTACTTCATCATCACAAACTGAAAATGACTATGCAGGTTTTTCAGTGATGGATTCATTTCAAGAATCTGCTCACGATGAGTTTCTAGAAGATTACAAAAATGCAAACATACTTCATCTGAAACAACCAATGGTGGATGTGAAAAATAGAACTAAATTTTATGATTCAAGAGGACGTATGGAACCAATTGATTGGTCAGTAATAGAAAGTGAAAAAAAGGAAGAAAATGATCCAATACCTCAGGTAACAAAGTTTGAACAATTTTCTATAGTTCAAAATCAAGATTATGACAGTAAATTAGAAGAATTTGTCAAATCAGCTCCTTCACCTGACCCCTACTTTTTGAATTTCATTCAAAACTCAATTGAAGATAAATGTATTTTTGATGATGGCCATTTTAATGATACTCAAATTGAAAGATCTGAAAATGAAACATTGATTAAAATTAATAAAATTAAAAATTCTAAAAACAATTTAGATCAAATCAAATTAGATCCTGAGGTTGAAATGATGTTTAAAGAGACAAAAAAGAAACGTTCATTAGTTGATAAAATCGATGATTCATTTTATGCTATAAAAAATGACAATTCAGGAGAAAAATGTAGGCTTCCACAAGTCAATTATGACAACACTGTCACAGATAAAAGTGATGAGTCAATTCAAAAGTCTGAAACACCATTAAAAACTAAAAGAAGCTCAATTTTGAATTTGATTAAAAAGAGAAATGCACATCTAAAAGAAAATGATGCAGTTTTGTCAAATAATGTGAAATGTAATACACATAACTTATCAGATAGTAAAACTAAAGATCAGACATCATACAAAGTAGCAGATTTACATAAATTTACTGATGAAATGTTTGATTTTTCAAAATCCAAATCTGTATTGACTTCAAAAAAAATGGATTCAGATTTTAAAAATGATGACAGTATTACAGATATAACTCAAAATATTGCAACTGATACTTTAATGAGTTCAAAATATGTCAATACAGAAAAGATAAAAGAAATCAAGAGTTACACCGATGATATGTTCAACTTTGAAAACCCAAACTTGAACTCAGACACAGAAACTTCTGTTGATCAATTAGTAGATGATGATAAAAAAGATTTCATTAAATCTTACATTGAAGAAGCTTCATCTTATTATAAGAATTCAGATTTACTAAAACCAAATGAAACTGAAAGAAATATCAGTAATGATAAAATAACAGATAATTCTTTAGACTCCGATGATACATCTATTTTAAAAATAAGCGACCTTGATTCATCTTCAAGTTCTAAGTCTTCAAAACATTCCAAAATATGGGAGATTTTAAGAAAAAAACAAGAAAAAAAATTGCAAGAAATGGCTCTGAATCAAAAATATCCGGTATTGCAATTAAATGAGCAAGGGAATGATAAAAAAAATTATGTTATTGAATATGCCAAAAATTCTAGTCCTGATGTAACTAGCGATAATATAGTTGATGTATCAGAAGTTGATCTATTTTCTGTATATCAGAAATCATCAAAGTCTTTGAATGTTCTAAAGATAAAACAAAATGAAATGGACTTTAATACTCCAGAACTAGAAACTACAAATATGAGAGATATTTGTACTGATGAAATTGATGATGTATCAGTCAAATCAATGGTACATTCAGAGGAATGCAAAGAAGAAGAGATAGAAATATATGAATCAGAAGCAGATAGTTATGATTCGGATTCACAAACTGAATCTACTCTGACTGCTGTTCTTAATATTAAACATAAAACACCATCTAATGAAATAGAAAGTCCAAAGAAACTTTTAGAAAATAAAGAAGATGATCAATTGAATTCATTTATAAATATACAAGATGATACAAAAAGTATCATTAGCAATAATAGCAATATCAGTAATGAATTAACTCCTGCAGATGTATTACATTTACATGAAATAATAGAAAATAAAAATTTACAAGATGATGGTAGAGAAAATTTGAAAATTACAGAAATTTCAGATGATCAACTAAAAACAGATTCTGAATGCACAACCATAACTGGAAAGGCACAATCAAATGATTTTCCTGACAACTCAATCACAGATTCAAATGATATAAAATCAAATAAAGAAAGAGCAATATTTAATGATGCTGATACAACGTTTGATGATGATTTTTCAGATGATGAATATGATTTTAATGATATACATAATCTATTTCCCTGGACCTCTGGACTGATTCAAAACTTAACTGATCAAAAAAATAAAATAAAAGACATGGTAAATTTACCTGCTATTGAAAATAATGATAGTAACAAAAAACTAAGTAAATCAGAAACCTTGAAAAATCATGACAATAAAGCAATTACAAATACAAGTGGTTCAGTAAAATCAGATTCTAATGCAGCATCAGATGAAAAAAGTGTTGAAAACATCCAAGAAAATGGACCTCCAGATTATTTTAAAAAGCCATTCATTGTCAAAAGTAAATCAACTGTGACAAGGAGCACATTAAATAGAAAGCTGTGTCTATTAATGTTAAGTAAGAAAAGTCCAATTTCTCATTACAAGATGAAGCAGTTGAAGCAACAAAATAAAGCGTTGGAACCAAAGAAGCCTACAAGAGATTATATACCAATCAAGGACAATCATGTGGTTCCAAAACAATTACAGTTTTGATAAATTTTTATACTAGCTATAATTATTCTTGATTGTGTGTACATATAAATACGAAATAAAGTAATTGTTACATATTGTGAACCACAATACAACTATTTTTACATCTGATAAATCTTATATCATTTTTTCAAAATGTTCTGCTCTGATTTATGACCAATTATACATTACATAGAAATTAAATTTTTGGCGAATTGTCATAGAAACTTAGTATCCACGTCTATAAGACCGATAAGTCTGTCTGAAGCAATACTCTAAATATATATGTCTCTCGATTTAGTTCCCATACTGTTTTCTTTTCGCGTGCAGTTAACCTCATTCTATAATATAATTTCATTCATGATTCACCAAGCGCGACAGTGCTGCGTTTCTGCTTGGTGCTCTAGTGTACATTTAACTTTATCATTTAGTTTTTAATAAATAAAAAGATTTTGATAGGAAAACACGAGTCCTTTTTTGATATAAGGTGACTTTCGGCATAGTTAAAACATTTTTTATCTTCAAAATACATTAAAATGGTAAGTTTTTTGATATTTTAAAGCTACATCATTTTTCTTGTTGTCTATTTTTATATCAGCTATGTGTCACAAATTCCTTTTTTGGTAAATACAACTGATGACTCGGCGTGCGAAAAGATTTTTTTTTGATTATTTTTTAAATAAATTTCAAAGTGTGATTGTACTCCAAAAATACTGTCATGTTTTTTAAATTTTATTTCAAAAATTGAAATTTTATTTATTAAGTTTAAATAACTTCAAAAAGATAGTTAAATGTAAAAAGTATATGTAAATTAAGAGTTTATCCTTATTACTTGAGTATATAATTATTTTTTTATTTCAAAATCAGCAAGATCCAAATGAAGATACTCAATGGAATGATATTCTAAGAGCAAAAGGTATTATACCAGAAAAAAAGAAAGAAGCTGAAGTTACAGAAGATCAAATTGTTGATCTTCTTGAAAATACAATCAATGAAAGAACTGGAAGAGGTGAATATATTATTTATCACAAAAATAAAAGTTTATTCAGTGTTTTTACTAATTACTTAATTTTTACAGCCCAAAAAGATTTAGAAAATGCGACTTTGGATGAATTGGATGAATTAGAAGATGAAGAAGATGAAAAAGTCTTGCAAGAGTTTCGTGCAAAAAGGATAGCAGAATGGAAAGCACTCGTGCAGAAAAACAAGTACGGTGACGTCTATGAAATATCTGCACAGGACTATGTGCAAGAAGTTAATAAAGCTCCAGAAGGAACCTGGGTAATTTTACATTTATATAAACAAGGGTAAGTTAATGATATTGTTTTCTATTGAATTTTTAAATACAATGTATTATTTTTTATGTTAATATTTCAGAATACCCTTGTGTTCACTAGTGAATCAGCACTTGAGAGCTTTGGCTTTGAAATTCTCAAGCGTTAAATTCTTAAAAAGCATATCAACAACCTGTATTCCCAATTATCCAGATGCTCATTTGCCAACATTATTCATTTATCGTGATGGCAATATGCAGGGTCAAATAGTGGGACCAATTGAGTTAAGAGGAATGAACTTAACGGAGGAAGGTTTGTCAACAGATAAAACAATAATTCAAAAGCATTTCTAATATCTACTTGAACTCATATAAAATATATTTGTTACAGAACTCGAATATATGCTAGGAAAAATAGGTGCTGTTCCAACAAATATTAAAGATGATCCAAAGAAAAAAGTACAAGATATTCTGTTTAGACAATTAGAAGATCTTGCTGAATCCAATGATTGGTGATATTGTTAACAATTCATCAGACTTCATAACATAATTATTGCTTCAAATTAGTTTTAAAGACATTGTTAACATAATGCACTTTAAAAAGTATTATATCATCATTGTGTAACCCAAAATAAGTGCTTCTCTATGTTTTGTTTATGTTTTTTAAAAATGTATTTACAACAATATTCGAGTTAATGAAATTGTAGATATATCTCAAAACGCAATCGATTTTTATTGAATCACGTCTGACAATAAACACTTGATTATATACAACAAAAACAAATATTTTCTCACTGAAATTTTTAATAAAATCAACTGCATAATTCACACCAAAAGCAGATCGTACCAGTATCATTGGAATACTAATATCTTAAAACTAGTTGACATCGCATCTTTATCGTTAACATTAGCTGAAAAAGACGGATACGAATTTGGAATTTAAAACTAATTTGTATAGTTTCGTTATATGGGACCGGGAGCCGTATACATACACATAATCCTTACACATTATAATCTCATGTCGCAGACTCCACAGTGTTTACACTTCAATGTTATTATCTCCCTGTGCTTGTTCGTGCACTTTATTGGCGCGCGTCGACCGTCATCGTCGTCTTTTGTTTTCACTCGTGCGGAGTCCGGCAGCGTGCAAAGCGCGAGCCCAAGACACAACACGCAAGAACTGAGATTACGTTTCGTAAATTAGCATCTCTCAAAGAGAAATGCACACGGTTGTTTCTAAAATATTTCAAACCATCCAAGTATAAATATTTACCTATTTAAAAATGAATTAACTAACTCAGCTGTGTAATGGATCGAAGGGATATTGTAAAAAAGGATTTTGTATTTACTCTATTGTAATCTACAGATTTACGCTGATCATAAACACTCATTGAAGTCATGTCGTTCAAAGGTGAGTTAATTATTATGTTCAGTATACACTTGAATAAAAGATATGAAAATTCCAACTTTTTTAAAATTGTTTACGTTAAACGTTCCATTTTCGAATAATGCATGAAAAGACTATAGTCAAATTCAAACGATAACGATTGGCAACGAGTAAAGCCTTGTGCGTGCATAGTTTATGCCGGGCTCGTTTTATTTTTACGTCGGCACTCGGGAGGATTTGTTTGTATACAAAAATGTTCTCATAAACTCGAAAAAAATTAAATCTTCAAATGAATTCTATTTTGATTGACATTCTCTTACTTCGGAAAATCGATATATAATGATTCGAAACCTGGGTAATCATTATTTGATTATTGTTTTTAAAAATATTTCGCTCATGTAAACGTTTATCTAAACAATTTTTAATTAATTATTTTTCAATAGATATAAACATGAACAACAACTGTATGTATTACAAGTGCAGAAGTTTACTAGCTTGTGATGGAGGAGGTACAGTATTCGACACTTCGACCAAATTTAAACAAGTTGTTAAAAATATTAGAAATGACGGAGAAAGCTATCCAAATATATCTAGTCAGCCTGACAGAATAATATATGTAATAAATCAAGATAATCATTGTGAAAAATATGAAAAACTATCAGTTGATTCTACAACACATCTTGATGATGATGAGTTCAACGATTATGAAATGACTTCAAATGTAAGTTGTGATGAAGATGGTTCTACATATACTCCTGTTAAAGAAACAATTAAATTTATTGACATTGAAAAGAAAAATGAACAAAGTAAATGTTATAATATCTTTGCTGGAGATGAATATAAAGGCAATAGCAGTGTTAAAAGTGTGTTGAATACAGTTATGAGTACAGATCATAATTCATCTTATATGAAAGTTGAGCACTTCCAAAATTGCAGTGGTATGAGAGACGATATCTATATTCAAGATATCAATCATAATAATATTCAGAAAAATGATTTTGTTGAGAGTAGTAAAAATCATTTAGTAGTAAATACTTCAGAGCTTCAGTACTTGCCAAATAATAAATCAAAAAATAATAATATGAATAGCCAAGAAATTTTCAATTATGATGTTATCATAAAATCTGATTCAGAAACAACAAATAAGAGTCATTTGCGAAAAAGAAAACAAGTTTATTCCGTCAAAGAAGATTCATTTGTTGAACTGTATGAAGGAAGTCCTTATGAGCCTTCTGATGATCATAAAAGAAAAAAAAAGCTTAACGAAAACTATTCGTTTCAATATCAAAAAAACCCTTTTGCTAATGTTAAAATGAGCAGTATTTTAAAAGGAAATAGAAATTCATTCAAAAATATAAATAATGAAGTGAAGAAAAATGAACCTGTGATATCTATTCTTGAAAGTCCTATCTTTAGTAGAAATGTAGATCCAACTAATAAGCCAGCTATGTGCCAAAAGAATAATAATTATTCACTTTTGCCAAAATCTCCAGCATCAGTCAAAAGCAATTCAATTAAAGAATTAAATATAGGATTTAATGATGTGAACTATTTTGAGTATATAGAACCAAGGGAGAAAATAGTTGAATCAAATATGGATAAATTGTTAAGTCCTACAGTTGAAAGTGATGATACAGTCACCAATCACTTTGTCATGAATAAACAACAAGCCATGAAAAGTAAAGATATTAATTCTTTAACAAACTCAATAATTCCACAATCTAAGGAAGCAGCTGAAGAAGAATTCCTAAAGAAATCTTTGCAAGCCCAGAAACAAGGATTTGATACAATAAATATATTCAACACATCCAATGACGCCCTCATTGATGAGATAATTTTTGATTTATCATTTGCTTATAAAAATATTCAATTAGACATTGATTATGACAAAATTACATCTGCTTCTTCAATACCTCAATTAAATATGAGTAATACTTTTACAACTAATACTTGCACTTTGTTGGACAGTTTGAACGAATTCAATCGGTTTGGAGGTTTTATAAGTGATTATATAGAAAGTAATTCTTCCCAAACTAATCATTCTAATAAAACATCAATTGCTTCCAACCAGCAATTTCAAAATAAATCTTTAGAAGAACTTTCTATGAACATTAAACAGGAATTAGTTGATGGTAGAAACGATCGAAACCCAAATAATTTAATTTTCAATTTTTCTGATAAATCTAAATTACTGGGAGTAGATTTTCAAACCAGATGTCAGTCTTCAGAAAATCAATCTCAAGACATGAATCAGATGCTATTTTCTGATCCACTCAAAATTAAAATAAAGAGAGTCAATGAGATTAACAATCAATACATGATTAATGGAATTAATCCTAAATCTAGTATCCAAAAAAAGAAGTCAAAGCCAACTCCAAAATTACTTAAAATTTTAGATAAGTACGGATAAAAAAACTTTTAAAACATTTTTTTTATGTAAAAAAATATATATCTAATAATTTAATTTTTTTTAGGTATGAATGCAATGATTGTCTTGAAACATTTAGAACCAAACGATTATTGAAAACTCATATTTCTGATTTTCACAAAGGTAACAAAAAATATTATTTTTCTACTAAATATAATACAACAAAATAATTTTATATACTTTTAGGTCCATATGATGTTGAATGTGAAATTTGTCACATGAAATTCAAAAAAAGTTCTGCTCATAAAAACCACAAACCATGGTGCAAAAAAGCTGTGGAATATAAATGTAAATTATGTCCAAAAATATATCGGTGAGAATTCAAAATTTTATCTAATATTAAAAATTGAGATTAATTTATGTAACAATGATGAATTATTTTTAAAAATTTTTTAGGTATCAAGCATCTCTGAATAAACATTTGAAAACGCATGTAAAAATTAATTGAAACAGATTCATAACTATGTTACTTTGAAGTATTATGGTGAGTTGAAAGTTACTTTATTTCAATTTTATGTCTTTAATGAAAAATATTTCTAATTTCCACAGAATCAGATTGCAGCTTCTTATGCATGAATTTTTAACTACCAAATAAAATGTAGAAGATGAACATAGTACACCTGCTCTATAGAAGGTTAAAAAGGGTCAGTTAACTTACAAAGTTTTTAATTGAAAATTATACTCCCTAAATGTTGACCTCAATCAAGATATACAAATGAAATTCCTTTTTGTTTGGAAGTTTTTTTTATAGTTATTTTATGTAACTAATCATTGCTTTTATATTTTAATTTATGTATCAATAGCTTTATTGATATCACGGAATAATATATATATTATATATCATGGTTTTTTTTGTATAGAATCTGTAGAGAATGTATCATTTAATGAATTAAAAATTCTTTTATTATAATTTTAATATGATGTGTTAATATTTATTTACTCTTTCATCATTTTTATCAAACGCAAGCTAATTAGTATTAATTATTTCGTGATTTAAATTAAAATTTTAAATAGTAGAGTGTTGAGAATGAGATAGATCTGACTTTTTTAATTAAAAAAATTGTTGAAATCAATAATTATAATCCTGTATTCAAAAGGAAACTTTTTGAAAAAAGTTTTTCTTTTATCATCTTATAATTAATAATTCCTAATCTCGTTCGAAAATTGTTCTGTTTCAATACTTGATGAACTATCTCGATAATTCGAAAGTGGAAAATTTTGTCGGGTACCTCATTCTCCCCAAAAACCAAGAGTATATGAGAAACGTATCCGATCTACAGCAAAGCGCGTGAAAATCGGTAAGAAATCGAACGATCTCCAAGGAACATCGTTCGGGCAGTCAGCTCTCATTCTTACCATCGAGCAAGCTTGCAGCATCTCCTCGTCTAGTTTAGTTCTAGCAAAAATGATGCTGCGCGCCTCCATCCGCAGTGCTTAGTCTCTCTACCTTTCGCATACAGCATGAAATTCTCGTGCTACAGCGGGGAGGTTGTGCGAAAGAGAGAGAGAGAGAGAGAGAGAGAGAGGGTGGGTGGGTGGGTGACTAGAGCTGTGGGTAGTCGACGTCGAAAACCGGCTGATACGTCACGGCGCGCAGCCTCCCATCGCCTGCTCTGCGCAACGCGTTCAACTCTCTCTTTGCTCACTCACCCCTCCTGTGCCTCGGCACCGATGTGTGCGCACATTATACATATACCTATATAGCTAGTGAGCGCGAGAGAGAGAGAGAGAGAGAAAGGCAAAAAGATACGGTGGGCTGCTGTGCTGCTGCAGTCATCGCGTTGCTGAGATACGGGCGTAGGCGCGCACTCCTGCTTTCGCGTGCGAATATACGCTCTGCTCTCTCTACCTCTGCCTCTGCCTCTGGCTGGCTGGAATAATAATAATCGTAATTGTTATTATTATAATAATGATACACGTATTGCAGCAGTGTCGCGCCGCTGCCACACTTCCGCAGCAGCAGACGTTGTAGCGTGGTGCTCCGTGCTCGAGCGAAAAAGGAGCCTCGATCTCGAGCTGCTGCTGCTGCTCTTGTTGTTTCTTTAATGCAACAACGCAACAAAATTAATCGCCTCTCGCTATTTTCGTCATCGCAGTGGCCTGTGTCTCTCTCGCTCTTCTTCCTTCTTTCTCCATCTCTTGCGATCGAGAAAAGCACAAAATTGACCGAAACAAAATAGTAATTGTCCCAGCTCGCCCCGCGATTTTTCCTTTTTTCCTTTTTTTGTTTTCATTAAGAGAAAGTTTCGTTGCGGCGTGGAAAATTTTTGCCGACTGTGCGTGTGAACACTTTGCAAGAGAAGAATATAAATCATAATCAAGTGTTGTATATGTATATAGTGCGATTCGAATGATGTTGAAACGGGTGGTGCGGCGCCCGAAGTATACGAAAAGAGTATACGAGTGATGTTATCTCAATGGTGGTGCTGAATGAAAAAAGAGAAAAGTAAAAATGAGAAAATCACGCTGATCAGTGTCAATTCATCCCTTTTTGTATTCGCAAAACAAGTGCAGATAGGCGAGCGATGATAAATCAGACGACGAATAATCATCCTCGTGCAGCGGATAAAGCCTCCTCGGGATCGTCGTACGCCAGCAACGGCCGCAGCAGCGGATTCAACGACAAAAACTCGTAATAAATTACACAGGTGAGTGTTGAGTAATGACGAAGTCAAAAAAAAAAAAAGAAAAAGAAAAAAAATAAGCGAGTCGAGCGAAAAAAAAGTATAAAAAATTACGCGGTGACGGTGACGGTGTGACGGCGACAGCGGCAGCGGCGGTGGTGCGGCGGCAGCGACGGCGGTGTTGCCTGGGCGGACGCTGACTCGATTCACTGCGGAGTGGAGTGCGCCGAGCCGAGCTCTATGTATACACGAAACGCGGCGTGTATGAGTGCGGAACGTGGCGCCACACACGCACCTATATATACCCATCATAAGTACGCATACTTTCGAATAATATATCATATCGTATGCGAGGTGTTTTACGCTGCACCAGGATCTTTTTTTTTTCATATATTACTCTGTGTGCATTTGGTATATTGGCTCCTTCGATATGTATGCATAAAAGACCTTTTAGTCGGTAGGAATTTTCGAAAAATTGCATATGCAGAATTGACATACACAATGTAATAAAATGTGAGTCACAAGGAAAAGCTCACGTTCTTTTCTTCGAGATTTACCTGTGCCGAAGAAAATACATATAGCCAACCGTATCTGAATCTATAATATAATCGGCCCCGGTTATGATGATAACGATTGTGGAGGGCTAAGTAAATAATTAAACGAATAAATATTGCGATAAAAAGTCATCTTGCGTGACTGAAATATATAATTTACTCGAAATCCATCCAAGTTATTACGGACATACTAGTGTGAGATGAATTGAAAAATGTCGATTGCTGTCAGCGCAGAAAAAGAAAGAAAGAAATCACAATACGCGCGAGTAACGGAAAGAAAACGAGAGAAGCTGATTTTTATAATATCACTTTTTTATAAGAAGAGATCGCAGAAATGTGTGAACGATAACGAAGCGATATATAGATATGGTATATAGTGTAGCGAGATATAGCTCGATAAATATGACGTCACTCGAGAGAAACGCTAAAGAAGAGCAGTAGCAGCTGCAGCAGTATAGCATAAAACATGTTTATTGCCTAAAAGCGCACACGTAAACAAGGCCAATATAACATATTACATTTTTATCATTATTATTATTATTATTATAAAATAAGAAGAAAGAGAAAGAGGAAGAGATAGAAATGGAGTAAGACCTATGTATAAGATTATGAATAAGCAAAAACACGATACTCGAATTGACTCGGCGGAAGCTCGAGAGGAGCTTTACGGGCCACTGCCGTACAAGGTATACCACTGCCGCCGCCGCATGGATCTCTCGTGTGCGCACGCGAGCTCTTTGCCCGGACCACGCAACGGCAGAGCAACGTCGGCGTGTATTTATAATCCCCAAATGAAGCTCGCGCGCGCGAGCTCGACACAATTAACGCGTTCATTTGTCCGTTTGGATAAAAATATCGCTCTCCTCTCGCTGTCCCTCATTCTGACTTTTAGTCCGTGTGTGTGTGTGTGTGTGTGTGTGAGTAATATGTGCTTGCAACTCGCCAACAACGACGTAATGGCACTTAATCCAATTTATATAGTCTCGCTCGTACTTGGCTCTGGCAGTTTTCACGGATATAGTAGGTACGGTACGGTACTGGAGTACGTGCTTTTGCTGGGCCGCGCGCGCGTCCTTTAACCAGCGTAGCGGCATCAAGATATGCTTTTTTTCGCTTTTGTCGCGCAGCTCCATGCTTATAACTATGCAAGCTCGCTCTCTCTCTCACTCTTGTCTAGTGGATAGGTGTAAGTTGTACAAAGAGGAAGCGAGTGAGCTGCTGGCACGAGCCTCGCGCTCGACGACGACGACGACTGTGTGTCTGTACAAACTCGAGAGTTTTCCTCTATTTCGCTCGCTCGCTCGCAGTCTCTCTCTCTCTCTCTCTCTATCTCTCTCGAGGTGCTGCAGCATAGAACTTTGCACTTTGCAGGAATTTTTCTCTCGGCTCCACTCTAGATTTGCTCTAGACTCTCGTTCCCTCTCTCTCTTTCTCTCTCCCGCTGCGCGCATTGCCATCCCGACAACCATCTGAAAATGCAACGAGGATTAACCTGTGCGAGCTGCACTGCTAACGCAGCTACTATATACGCTATACGGCTTGTAAATGTGTACGAAAAAGAGCAGACGGGATGAGTCGCTGCTACTGTTGCTACTCGCATACGAAATGTGCGTGTACAGCGTGCGAAGATGCGAGTGTTGTGCGCGGCGGCGCTTGATCCTCCACGCTTCGCGCGCGTGAATAATGAAAGATTTTGTTGGCGCGCGCGCGACGGTGCGCTGGTGGCGGTGCACAGGGCACCGTGGCACACACAGGTCGGCGCTAGGCGAAACTTTTTTCACGCTCGTCGCTCTTAAAAAAAAGCTCGCCTTTTTGTCGCGCTCAGATCTTCACGGATATTCCCTTAAACCACGTCGTATACAGGCGTAGAACAATATATTAATGATTTTTTATCTCGTCATTATTACACGCCGTGTACATACTTACGTATATTATACGTGTAGTATCGTAGAAAGAAACAACAACGCATACCACGACACGATGCCTATGCAACACACACATACAGCTGTGTGCGCTATACGTGGATAGCGTCGACGCAGAAGTGCGATATAAAAATATGTCGATGCAAGCTCTCGCGTACGTGCATGTTGTACACGCGAATGTGTGCGAGGCTAGTGCTCGTGACTATACGAGAGGCCGATAAAAATGATTATAAAGACGCAAAAGCATATGAAACGTGTAAGTGTGTACACACACATACTTGCAACGTGTAAATGACGTAGAGCTTGCGGATCGCTTTTATCAAAGCCTGAGCGTACAATCGGATAATTTTGCGCGTGTATATGTACACGTATTCGCCGAAACAGCAGATGAAATTACCCGATAAATGCATCTAAATTATAATATGTAAATAGATATAAATTTAATACGTGTGTACGATAATACATGTGCGAGGACGTGTGTGCGTGCGTATGTATATAAAGATAGAGAGAGAGAGAGAGAGCTACAGAGTCGGTGTGTATGCGTATCGCCTCGTTTTATCGATCGTCGCGCGATGTACGCGCGAGACCAGCGCTGCCAGGCACCTACACACGTATGCACACGCACTCGACCCTATATATGAGCTGCACAGATGCGTGTTAGAGCTGCGCTGCGTAAGTGCGAGTAGCTCTATACGTGGTATCTCTCTCGAGGCAGCAGCAGCAGGATATATCATCCCACGTGTGAAAAGCACATGTTCGATGGTGCAGGCTTTCGTATGGGCGCGTTACAGTTTGCGTGGCTGCCTATGTATCAGCTATAATGTAGCTGCGCCTGACCTATAATACAATGTACAAAAAGGGCAATGAGGGACGAGGGCCTCTATTATACAGGACCGATCGAGCAGTCGGAAACTCCACTGCCACCGCGCGTGTACATTCGCCATTATCGCTCGTTTAAGCCTCGCACGTATAAACGCGCACCTCGACTGCGTGTATAAAACTTATATCCTCTAGCCGAGCTCGAGCACGGAATTACCAATGTTCCATATATACGTACGTACGTACGTGTGTGTGTACATGTGTGCGCAAGTCGAACTAATTCAATCCGATCGCGAGCTTATCGTAATTAACGCAACGAGCGGCAATGGCTGCGCGGCGCAGCACTGCACCGCCTACTACTATTTATTCCTTTTAATTCAACGCGCTAATGTGCTATAAATGGATTTTTCATACCTAGCAGCGGCCCGTGTGCGGTTATAAAAATATAAGTTCCGAGCTTGCAGCAGCAGCAGCAGCAACAGCAGTTCGTTGTGTCGAGCAAAAACACGATGCGCGGCGAAAATAAAAGGAAAGTTGCTGCTGCTAGGCTACACACGCAATTGAGAGAGAGAGAGAGATAGAAAGCTTCGGGAATTTTTTTTATGCGCTTCGCGTTGACGCTAAACGAGACAGCTTTAGCGAGGCAGTAGTAGGAGTTGTTGTTTTTGCATATAACTGAAATTTAATGTGTCGGCAATGTTCAAAGAGAACGCACAAAAGTATTATTCGGCTTATGCCGAGCAAAAAAAAAACACCATGCATAAACGAATTCGCGTGCATTCGAGTTTTATGCATACGCAGCGACGAGGAATCGCTTTTTTTCTTTTCTTCAAACTTTAACGCGTTAACTTTTAATAAAGTTCGACGTAAAAAAACCTACTGATAGATTTTTTTTTCAAACTTCTTTCACCCTCTGCCCTCCTCCCGCCGACGATTTTTATACGAGCATTTCCTATACGCGCAGCAGGTAATGTTTACTCTTTCTCCCTTCACCCAACCTTTTTTTATTTTCAATTTGGCTAAAGTTTTTTGATAGAATCTCGGTGGAATATACTGTCAAAATATTGTTTAGCGATTTACGAGTTATTCATGAGATTAAGTTTCTTTCAAGAACGTTTAACGTGTTTTGACTCGTTCAAATAATTCAAAAATAACAATTTCGTACTATCAGCTCTGATAACAGATCGACATTTTTATTAAAATTTTTTAAACGAAGTACGTGAGTTTACATTCGCATCGTGGATTTCAGTTGTCAGATTCATAGTTAATCCATTTTTCTCTCCCTTTATCGTGCATTAAAAAAAAAACAAAATAATACGTGCTTGCACATAACGCATTTTTGCAATGCAAATATATTTACGGGTCCTTGAAAGTGATGTCGATTCGAAAAAGGTAACTGCGTTTTAGCTTCAAAGCAAACAACTGTCACATATTGTGTACACATTGATGTGTGGGTGTGCGCATTGATAAATACACACGCATATAACAAAGTAACATTGTCAGTTGCGAGGGGGAGAAAAAAAATTATTGTCAAGTTTGACTTTGGTGTAGTCAACTACGCAAGGTAGATTATTTCCGGATAAATCTGGATCTTGGTAATTTACGCGCTAACACGTACACGAAAAATCGTCGAGTAATGATGCCGATACAAGAATGTATTTATATCTCTCTCGCTTCTATCTCATTTTCCTCTTTTTTTTCGAACTTTGATAATGACAGAAGGAAAATTTAATAATAGGAAAAGTCCGTGAAAGAGAGAAAACGTGTCCCTTTAGAAAGAAACGGGCTCAGTCAGCGTTTCCAAGTATCCATTGTATAACAGCAGCAGTGGCAGAAGCAGCAGTAGCAGTGGCAGCAGGGCTGACTTGGGTCAGAACATCATTTCGATCTTATATACTTATATTTATATATACAAGAGAGTAGTGTAAGGGTGTCGTTTCTCTCTTTTTTCTGCTTTCTGGACAGCAGCAGCAGCTTTAGCTATATAATACACACGTGTCACATGTGTGTAAGGGCGCGGTGTGCTGCTGCTACTGCCACCGCTGTTACTACTACTGCTACGGGCGGCCTTTTTCTTCTTTTTCGCGCTCGTGTCGCAGCAGTAGTAACAGCAGCAGCAAAGATGGCACAAGCCAGCGCACACGGATCGAAGTTAGACCACCTACACCTTTACATCACGTTTTTAGGGGCGGAAGAGAACGAGAGCGAGAGAGAGAGAGAGAGAGAGCAAGAAAAAAGTAGCGGGGATGCAAAAAGACGATGGATAAAACGAAAATGTAGCTACACCAGCTGTCTCTCTGCATGTGTGCTTCGTCGAGCTTATATTCCAATATTATATTATCCTGTCACGAGTTAATGCGTGCGCAATTTTACTCTCCGTATTTTAGAAATTGCGACGACGACGATACGTGTTTTCGCAAACGAACCAAGATATAATTTTTTCGTCGGTCTGTGTGGTTTGAGCTTATAATTTAACGACTATGTTATCTATATTTAAATTTTAGAAAATGTAAAATTTCATAATATAATTCTTGATTTTTAAATAATGTATTGTTATTAGAATCATTTTATGGGTTGCTCTCTACTATGTTAGGGTAAGATTTTTGGTAATTTTTTATTTCATTTATTTTGTTACTCATTTTTCTCGCTGCACTGCATAATAATTTCAATGTAAATTTTTACATTCCTTTGTAAATGTAAATGACTGTTACTTCCATTTTTTGTTTAATAAAGCTCAGTACATAAATGAAATAATTTAAAATCAAGCCTTCCGTTATAGTGCATAGAACACCGAAAGCCAGTCGCATAGAAGTCGAATCGATAAAAATGACTGAAGTCGAAAGAAACAATCTTTCTGGGGTAACTGGCAGTACGTGTAGGCAGATCACTTGAAAACTACTTGTATTACAGCACACTAGCTTTATATAGACGGCTGTGTAGAGAGAAAGAGAGCAAACATGCAGAGCAACAGCAAGAGAAAGAGAGAATGTAAATGCAGCAAAGTGATAGCTGGTGGAAAAAAAAAGGAGAGAAAAAAAACTTTGGCTGCAAAAGTATATAAGAGAGAGCCTCGGCGCGTTTACAAGATTGAACGACATCGTTTACTTATACGGTGAGTGTAGCGGCATCTGCTTCTGCCACTGCTACCTACTTCTCTGGTCTGTATACCTACACCTAGCAGCGCGTATTGCGCGCGATGCGCTGTTTTACTTTCACGAATAGTTTTCGCGTCCGCGTGTGTGTGCGCAAGTACGTGTGTGTATGTGTGTGCGTGTGTGTGTGCCAGTAGTGTGCGGGTGTGCAGTGGAACGCCACAGTCACGAGAGGAGACCGATGGTAATTGGACTTTGGCTTTTCGCAAGAGGGCAGAAACGAAAAATCTATTAAGCCAATCCAGTCGAGTGAGCAGCCAACGGGCTTTAAAACCCTATTCGACCCCCTCCCGTCCTGTAAAGCTGCGAGGCAAAACTGCACGAAAGCTCCTTTGTACCTAATGGTTTCACACGTTTCGAACTTTGAGCCTCGATGCAGCCTGGCTCCTGTTTCAGCTGTGTATAGGTCGGGTCGGTGTTTAAGCTCGTCCATACACACACATCTGTGTGCAAGCTCGACTTTTTTTTTTATTCTTGCGCGCAACCCTTCGGTATTATACGGAGAGCGGCATTGGCAATCGTACGGTCGATTTTTTTCACCCTTTATCGATCCCACGCGTATACACCGACAGCCGTGTAGAGCAGTGTAGTAGCGAGTCGGACACGTCTAGATCCCTCTCGTTGCTGCGTCGACCTTCGTGTCCTCGCACGCGTATGTATATAAACGTATAGGCACTAGCTTGCATTGGTATGCGTAGCTCGTGTAATCGAACTCCGTATAATCCCTTCCGCTTTCATTATCGCGTCCGACGGACGTCGTCTACGGCTAAATACGGCGCAGCGTCATTATATACGAGACGTATATATTCGACCGACGGTAATCTTTATCGCGCCTCTTGCTTTTCGGCTTGTATACGCCTAGTATATTTATACAATAAATATCCTGGCAGGCCGTATCGGGTTTATTCGCACGAATATATTTAAACGCACGTCGGGGCCTATCCTCGAGCTTGACGCGGACGGCTGTAGTAGCAAATATATACATATCTTCTTTTTTTTCATATTTATATTCACATACCTGTGTATGTGTGCGTTGGTATGCGCGTGTATCTGCACGTTTTGGCATCGATACCTGCAACTGTCGAGAGAGTAAAAACAGAGGAAAAAACGACGAGACGAGAGAGAGATAGTGCTTTATACACTAGTGCACACTGCACACGCACAGACAGACGACGTACACACACACACATTGCACACCCACACACACGTACGTAGCATCGAGTTTATATTTACGAGTATCGTGGGACTCTCACAGCAGCTCGAGATTGGGAGCTATGTGCATATACGTATATAGTCACACGTGTGCGAATGTATCTACAAAGGCGATAATTTACCGATGCATATACATATGAGCTTATAGGTGTGTGCGTGAATTTTTCACAGGTCATGAAATTTATCTTTTTATATTATGTATGGCTGTGCGCGTCCAGCGTATACTACCACGCGCGCTGCATACGTATCTCTATGTACGCAGCACGTGTATTTTTCGCGTTTTTTTCTAATTCATTGAATTAGATTTTTTTCCGAGGCTGCGAATACAGATGAGCAATAAAAATCCTACGAGTTTCGTGATTGCTGAAAAATGACCAGATTTTTCTTCCACTGCTTCGTTTT
>CACVKI010141114.1:129-11103 GCA_902732785.1 Trichogramma evanescens | reverse complement strand
TTCGCTTCGCTACGCGGCCTCGGCGCCTACAGCGCCCCAACGCTGCAAACACACCTCGACTGTATCCACACCGCTACCAGCCCTTGATGTGTAAATAACTATTAATGGCGATCCATATAATAGTTACGCATGGCGCGTTAATGACACTCGGCCGCGTCGCCAGCTCGCCATGCAAACAGCAGCAGCAGCAGTTGCAGCGCGCGGCGCGGCTTATATTGTTCTTGCGTTATAGAGGCTGCAGACGCGCGAACTCTACTACCGTCGTGTTACACGACTATACGGGCACTTGATTAATGAACGTTAATAATAATCTTAGCGCGCGACGTTGTGAACTCTGCCTAGCTGATATTGTGAAATGAAAAAGGCGAGAGGAGGGAAGAAAAACTTGATAATTTCCGAGCTACGGAAAAAGGATGGGTTGAGAAATAATAAAAAGAAAAAGCTTCATTATCCCTGTTAAACTTGATCCGTTTATTGATAGTTCCGATGAAAGAACGATTTATGATTTCAATTTGAATATTACCTCCACGACGCTAATATTTGCTAATTCGTAAAAATCGAAAAAGCAAATTTACAAATAATTACGAAAATCGACCGAAAAAACGCGATCGACCAACGGCTCATTTCTCACCTATCCCAAAATTTCGTGTAGTTCATCACGCACCCAAAGTCCAAACACATACGCACACTAGCGGTCGACGCGCGCGCGCGCTAGTTTACTCACGGTTATCATGATCGTCGTGTTTTGAAATGTTTTCATTAGTCACTGGTAAATTTTTGGTAGCAATACACGCGTCGAATTCTCAATAATCATGGCTCGAGTTTTAAATAAATTGCTGCAAGTGTCGAGATCGTCTCTCCTAGGTAACAAACACGTCGTTAATCCTGTCCAGAGAATCATCGGCCGCGGAGTGACATGTAAAGTGTCCCCGGTAAGTCTCGAGATTGATATATTTTAGTTTCTGTCTAACCTAAAATTCGACAAAATTTGACAGCTACCTTTCGACTCTTTTTCTGCACAAAATACTTTACATACGCGACTTAAGTTTGAATGAGCTTTCTCAATACTAAAAAAGCTCGACTTCAGCCTTACGCCCCTAACCGAAGCGTATTCACACCCGTTGTATACGACATTATACGCAAGAGTCAAAATAAACACGCCGCGCGGTATATTACAGGCGCCGAATTACCATCTGCGTATCGCCTACATGAGCGACTACGACGCGGTCATGCACTTCATGGCTGACACCTTCTTCAAGTCCGAGCCGTCGATGGTCAACATCGGCCTGGCCCAGCAGGACAAGCCCGATCCTTTGCTCTTCCACCTGATGTTCGAGGCGGTGCACAACGGCCTGACCATCATCGCTCTGGATCGCGACACCAATTGCATCGTCGGCGCGGCGGTCAATTGCGAGACAACGAAAAACGACGTCGCCGAGCAGGAGCGTCTGGCCGACCAGTGCGATAGGGGTCCAGGTCGCGATCTCGTCCGCTTCTTCTGCTTCTTGTCCCGTCAAGCCGACCCGTGGAGCCGTCACAACAGCCAGAAAGTCTTCGAGTGCGCCAACGTCGCCGTACACCCCGAGCACCAGGGCCACGGCCTGGCCCGTCGCCTCATCCAGGAGAGCTGGGTACTGGCCCGTGACATGGCCCACCGCTGCTTCCGCATCGACGCCTCGAGCATTTACACGGCGAAAATCGCCGACGGCTTCAAGTGGCAGGAGATCTACAGCTATCCCTACAGGCGCTTCTTCGAGGACGGCCGATTCATCTTCAATCACATCAAGGAGCCGCACACCGACATCAAGATCTACACGGATCGGCTGGCCAACTGCGAGGACTACTACCCGCCCGTACTGAAGTGCAAAAAGAAACCGGTGGAGACGTCGACGACGACTTTAACCAAGTGTGCCTAGGGAGAATGAGATAAAGGTAAGGAAATAATACACGTGTATGTATATAAAAGCTCGCGGTATCTCTCTCGGTCGCTTTAAAGCGGCTGAAAGGCAGCGGTAGTTGCGAAGCAATATAACGCGAGCGGTAACCCGACTTTGATCTATTTCGCAGGAGCTGAGAGTGAGAGAGGATACCAACACACACAGTGTAGCAGCAACACCATGTATACATACGCACACTGTCGGATGGAGAGAGAGAGAGAAAGCTCGCTAGGAAGGAAAAGGGTTTCCCATACTTTTGTGTGTGTATTACGTCTAAAACGCATACATAGACAGTAACACACGCACACACATCTACGCACTACAGGAGGAAGAAGAAGAAGAGTCTCTGACGTTATTTGCTCTAAGCTGCTGCTGCTGCTGCTGCTAGGAGCGAGTGAACGCCGTACTACGCCACGCGCGCGCGAGCTCGAGGACAGAGTAATTAAAGTTCAGGGAGCAGCGGCAGCAGAAGCAGTGTCTGCTACACACATAGACATACATCCAAACGTATAAATGTATATACATGCGTGTGTAAGCTCGCAAGCTCACAGCAGCAGCATCTCTCGCTCGGCAGTTTACTTCAATCTCTGCGTCGCTGCTGCTGCTGCTGCTGCTGCTGCTCTGCCGCAATTGCAAGGCATGTTTGCGGAACGTACTGCAAACTCTTGACGGCGGCGGTGGTATATAGTAGGTATGCCAGTACACCCGCGCAAGCTCAAGCTCTTATATGTATGTGTGTGTGTGTGTGTGCGTGTGTGCGTGTGCAAGACTATACGTATATAGCCTCGGCTTATATCCTACGACGACGACGACGTAGAGTCGACGTCTGTCCATTTCGTAACTCTTGTATGTGTGTGTGTGTGTGTGTGTGTGTGTGTGTGTCTGCGTGCATGCGTGCGTCTGTCTGTGTGCCGAAGGATGAGCTTTCGTGTTTCATTCGGAGCGGGGGCGGCGGTGGAGGCAATACCTCGTGTAAGAGCGAAGAGCCGCATTAAAATAGCTTTATTTCGTTCTTGCTCCTTCGCCGCCTCTCTCTCTCTCTCTCTCTCTCTCTCTCTTTCTCTCTTCTTACTCTCTCACGCGCACACACACAGACTCACATACATGCCTGTGTGCCCCCGGGCAAACGGAATTTCGTAATATCTTCGCTACTGTTGTAAACGACCGCTGTGCTACTTCTGCCCTGTGTGTAATAAGAAATTAACCGTTGTATCGGGGAAGAAGAAGTATTTCATTTGTACTATTTTTTTTTTTTAACTCTCCGATCTAGTCGAAAGCCAATCAACGATGCCACCGGGCCGCATCGCCATTCGTTTTCACGTATCGAGCTGTGATAACGAGTTTTTAAAAATTTGCCACTATACCTCGCCTTTTGTAAATGTTTTTCATGTTTGTATCGTTAATCTGTAATAATAAAATTATACTGTACATACTACTATAACTGCATAACTATACTCTGCTGCTGCTCCGCGCGCTCTCTCGATCAAATTTCAAGTCTTGCATGGCAATATATCACGTTTCGATCAAGCGCGCACGAGCGAGAGAGAGAGAGCC
This sequence comes from Trichogramma evanescens, assembly GCA_902732785.1. Classification (NCBI taxonomy): domain Eukaryota; kingdom Metazoa; phylum Arthropoda; class Insecta; order Hymenoptera; family Trichogrammatidae; genus Trichogramma; species Trichogramma evanescens. Next base: position 7,612 of record CACVKI010141114.1, on the reverse strand, counting down.
CGGAGTGTAGAAATAATAATAAAAAATATAATACTGCTACTACTGCAACCATCATGAAACCGTCGATTATTTTTTAACTGCTTTATAAGAGAGAGAAAAAAAAATTTCAATTCGATGTATAAGCCGACGATGAAAAACCAATTTCAAGCTTTCGAATATGTGCGAGCGAGAGGAGAGCTCCTCGTCATTTGCATTCTAAGCAAGAAAGCTCGCGAGAAGAGAGGGAGAGAGGAAGGAAAAACGCTGGCGAGTAAAAGAAGAGTGTCATACTGGACGAGAGAAAAAAATGAACAATGCAATAAGAAAAATGTAGAGAGGTCGGCGAAATGGTCAGCGGCGAGTGGTGTACCACGTGCCTCTCTTTTCGTAGTACGTGTGTGGGCGAACGGCGCAGGCGAGACACGACGACGACGACGAAATATCCCGCGCTCGCTGTGGAGTACCTATACCTATGTATCCGTATATCGGGACAGCGGCACATAAAAGACCGTAAGGCGACAAAATTCAATTCTTTCGACGGTTAGTGCTGTCCACTGCACCTGCCCGAGACATCTATACAGGGAAACACCACTCGGTATCTCCTCCTCTATATATATTATATATATATCAGTAGTAAGAAGGGCACGCGAGCACGCGAGAGAGGAGTTACATTTCAACGACTGCGAGAGGAGAGACTACACGGACAGCTGCACAGTTCGCATGTGTATATCTATGTATATATTGGATATCACCAATACCCAGAAAGCGAGAGAGAGAATAGAGAGCCTCTGTCTTTTTCCACTCGTGTACAAACACACACCCTGGTCTTTTCTTATACACGTACATACAACACTCGCACACCTAGACGGCTAGACTTGGTGTTTGCTACTGCTTTTTTCCCTCCTCTCTCTCTTCCACCCACCCACACACACTCGCACGAGCGCTTTTATTTTCCATTCTCTTCCATTTTATCTCTTTTATACCGTATATACATTGCGAGAAGAGAGAGAGAGAGCAGCGCGCCGCGCGTTTGTTGCATTTATGCAACGCTCTCTCTATCTACGAGCGCGAAAAACGAGCGGATAACAATTTCGTTAAAAAAAAAAAAAAAAAAGGTATACGTGTGTATTAACGCAGCGGCAACAGACAACAGCAGGAAGCAGCGGGAAAAGAATCGAAAAATTTCCGACACGATATATATAATAATAATCGGAAAGAAAAAAGACCGTGACGCGCGCTGCGCGTTAAGAAAGCTCTCGCTCGCACTACTCGCGCCATAATCGAAACTTTTGTTCTGTTGCGCGCGAGAAAGTATACACGCAGCGACACAATGGAGTCCCTTCTATTCTGTGTGTGTGTGTGTATAGACAACTGCCAAAGTACATACGCGGATAAGAGAGATAGAAGTGCTTGCACGGATAGTAATTTCTTGCCTCAGCGTCGTTCGCGGAGGAAACTACATATATAGAGACGAGGGGATGCAACTGCAACATCTCACAAAGCGTGGTATATAATACATACGTACGACGACGGCGACGACGATAAAGTAACTTTTTTCCATTTTTTGTTGTTTTTTTTTTTTTTATTCTTATTTAAGTTGGCTCGCTGCGGATCATAGAGTTTTCGTCTTCCTCGTAGATATATACTAGCAACATCGTTATAATGCAGTTTTACTCCGAATAAGGGAGTGAGGGTACACACACACACACACACAATTTTCCTTTAACGATCTTGCACACAGTCTTTTACCCCTTCTACTGCACATAGACGACGCGACTGCAAATCTTATACTTATATACACTATGTATGCATGAAAATTATGCGCAGAGCTATTTCTTATCCCGTTGGCTGCGCGACGATTATATTATTATTATTATTATTATCATTTGCGTGCGGTATATGTGTGTAGCAGATTTATTGCCGATGGGTTGAAAGTGACAGGGGCACAGGCACACAGGCATTTCTCGGCTTCGTGATAAAAAGTCTTTATTATATCCATTAAGAAGACACAGCGTTGAGCAGAGCATTATTATTGGCTCTCTCTCTGTCTGGGTAATTCATACAAAACTTGCTTGCGGTACTTATTACAATATAGAGGAAGTAGCACACAGACTTATACAAATCCTTAGTGGCAATTACACGCGGTTTTACAATGACAATTAATTAAACATTATTAATTAATTATTTATAAAAAAAAGGTAAAAACAAAAAAATAAAACGTAGTGTGTGACTCGTGGTGCGGTGCACTACAGCTGTATAGTATATGTATAGCAACGAGATCGTCGAAGTCAAAATTATCGAGGCTATTATAATATAATAATAATAATATCAAAAATCGTTGTTTTCCCTCCTAAGCGACGACGGATCAGTGTCCCTTTTTGTGATGCCAGTGCTTGTGGTCGTCGTGGCCGCCCTTCTTGCCGTAGCTGTGATGATGATGATGATGATCGTGATGACCGCCCTCCTTCTTATGACCCTTGTGATCGTGATGATGGTGTCCCTTCTCGTGGTGGCCCTTCTTGCCGTGATGGCCCTCGTGGTGGCCCTTGTGGTGGTGGCCCTTCTTGTGGTGTCCGCCCTTTTTGTGATGATGCTCGTGATGATGCCCGCCGTGATCCTCGTGATGGCCGTGATCGTGATGCTCGTCGTAGAAGTCCTTGTCCTTCTTGAACTCGTCTAGCTTGTGCACCTCGTGATGGCCCTTGGTGCTGTGGCCCTTGCCGAAGTGTCCTTTTTCATGGAACTTGTGGCCCTTCTCGCCTTTCTCGCCCTTGTGGTGCTCCTTGTGGTAGCCGTCGTCGTGATGATGATGCTTCTTGTGGCCGTCCTCCTCGTCGTAGTGGTGATGGTGGCCCTCCTTGTCGTGGTGGCCCTTCTCGCCCTTGTGGTGCTCGTGATGGTTCTTGTAGCCCTTGTGGCCCTTGTCGCCGTGCTCGTGATGATGGTCCTCGTGGGACTCGCCGCTGCCGCCCTCCTCGTGGTGGTGGCCCTTGTGGTGGTGAGAAGCCGCGGGTTCTAGATCGTGTGTCGCTGCCGCTGGCGCTGCGGGCGCGGAGAAGGTCGACAGACCTCGAGAGTTCACCAGGCCCAGGAGCAGACCCAGACCCAGGAGCAACAAGCTCGTTCGGAGCCTCATTTCCTCAGAGGAGACTTAAAATATATCTATGATAATTGGCTCGCATGCGACGAGCGTCGAGCGGTTTCTGTGCGCCGCTGGCAACGATCGTTCCGATATATATGGGTATTCCAAAGCCGAGGTGAAACGATTTCCTCCTACTATCCGCGGCGCGCGCTCGTTAGCTGCTGCTATGGTCAGTGTCTACTATATACACATTTTATTAACATATAATATAGATATAGAGGCTTGGGTGAGCAACGAGCCGAGGAAGCGGCACACGCCGGAACGCCTCGGACGCATGATGTATTTTCTCGCAACTTCTCTCTGTATTATACAGATTGGGGGGACCACGACGACGACGACGATCGCTACTGCCCATTACGAAACACGGCCAGAGTGTGTCTCCTTAACCTGCTTTAATGAAAAGCATTAGTCGCGTGTATATAGCCGTGACAGTCGAGTGTCAGGCCTCGGTCTTTCTCTCTCTCTCTCTCTCTCTCTTCTACGTGAGCTGCGCTGCTGCAGCCGATTTACGCTGAATCGTGTGTTGTGTATATCGCTCTCGGTTGGGGCTTATGCAATTCCGATTCCGTATATACACCAGTAGCTATACAGAGCCCCACGATGCTGGCTTGCTCAAACTTCGCGCCCGAATACATGCGCGATTTCACCCAACGTCGTCGTCGTCGTCGTCATGCGCTTTTAAGCATGGCGCAGCTACAGCTATCCTATCGACTTTTTTCTTTTTTTTTTTTTTTACTTTTCGACACCGCGCCGCGCGCGACAATCGTAGCTAATCGGGCGCGCGCTCATTTGATCGTGAATTATTTTTACAACATATACACACCACAGACGCCGCAGCCGCACATGCGAGACAGCGATTACCGCGAGTTAGATTCGTTTTTTTTTTTTTTTTACACTCTTTTTTCGTTATTGTTTTTGCGAGTTCGAGCGATCGTAGATTGGTCATATCTCTTATACACTATACATACTGTACGTTGTGACACGCGGTTGACTCGCGCTACTTGTCCCGTGTCATTTCACTGCTATACATGCATATCTCGCGCTTGCACTGCTGTGTACGGACTGCTTTTCCACAGGATAACATTATACCACCCACGAGTGCGCGCGTCAACGAGCCATATATACCAGTGAAAGAGGAAAAGAGGAGATAGATAGAGAACATCGAAAATTCGGGCATTGTTCGCGCATTCACAAATGAAGAAGACAGCAGTGAGTCGCGGAAAGGAGGGGGATGCTATCCGCTGCTCTCCTTTTGCCTACGGGGAGGCTACGCGCGGTGCATTTACACACACACACACACACACACCCACGCGCGTTGGGAGGCGAAAATTTTGTTTTAAAACGTGATGGATGCAGGAACAGGAACTAGAGGAGACATTTTTTTCGTGCGCTGCTGCTGCAACGGACGTTCCGCTCTGTGTTATCTTCCCTTTCGCCTATGCAATGCGTGTGTGTGTATAACCGAGTGATAAATTTTTCGGTTTTACATGTTGGCAAATTACTCGCCTGTTTTTTTTCCTCCTTTTTTTTTGTTGCTGCTGTAGCTGTAGCTGTAGCTCGTGTTTTTCATCAAACTCGGTGAAACGCGCGAGATTTATATATATAACACCATTTTTATCATTTTCTGCTGCGTCATCGATTACGGTATACACCAACAGCCGTAAAACGTTTTGTTTTCATCGTGTTACGTAGATAATACAAAGACAGTCGTTGTTGTTGAATCGATTATCGTTGGTAAATAAATAATTTTAAATAATATCCTCCTAGCTGGAATACGGAAATTTGCATTAATCAATGCAGCAGCAGCTCTCCCCCATCAATTCTAACTGGCAGTTAATTATAATACTCGCGCGCGCGAGAGTCTAGTTCAATTAATATTTTATATGTGTGATCACCGCTAAATAGTACTTGCGCGTGCCTGAATAAATAGTTAATAAATAGTTTATGCATTATAGACATCTGATGTTAAGTCTTTGACTTGGTACAATTATAATATGGCGTTTGTTTCATAATTCGCGCGTTAAACGCGCGCACAGTTGCCGTTTAATAATTATATGGAATTTCCGCTCGTTTCATTCGTTTTATAGCGAAATTCTAAAACTTGCTTTATAAAAGGTGAGAAAATTATAATTTTATTAGGAAAATTAATATAGTTAATGAAGTCCTTTATTACAATAAAATATAAATATAACAACGAGAGTCGATACGTAACACACATTTACAGACATGCAATAATTAACATCTACGTAATAACATTCAGAACATTCATCCCTTCTTGTAGTGGTGCTTTTTGCCGTGATGTTGTCCGCCCTTCTTGTGGTGCTTCTCGTGATGATGATGATGCTCCTCGTGGCCCTTCTTGCCGTGATGGCCCTTGTGGTCCTCGTCGTGGTGTCCCTTACTGGCGTGTCCCTTCTTGCCCTTGTGCTCGTCGTGATGGCCTTTATGGTGCTTGCTGCCTTTCTTGTGGTGACCCTCGTGCTGACCGTGATGTCCGTGATGATGGCCGTGTTTTTCGTGGTGTCCGCCCTTGTGGTAGTCGTCGTAGAACTTGTGCTCCTTGTGGTACTCGTCCTTGTGCATCTTGTGATGATAGCCGCTGGTCTTGTGTCCCTTCTTATGGCCCTTCTTCTCGCCAAACTTGCCACCCTTGTGTCCCTTCTCCTCTTCGTGATGCTCGCCGTGCTCTCCCTCCTCGTCGTGATGTTTCTTATGGTGTCCACCGTGTTCCTCGTGGTGACCCGCGTGATGGGCCTTGTCGTGCTCGCCGTGCTCGCCCTTATCGTGATGATGATGGCTCTTGTGGCCCTTGTCGCCTTTTTCGCCGTGCTCCTCGTGGTGGTGGTGGTGGTGCTCTTTGCCGCCGTGTTCCTCGCCGTGACTGTCCTTGTGGTGGTGATGTTGAGTACCAGCGGGCTCTTGATCGGGAGGTTTGACGACGGCTGCCGGTACCGATGGAGCTGCGACGAAAACGACGGGCGCGACCTGGCGCACGATTCTGGGCGGTATCGAGGAAGGTACGGCCGTCGTGGCGCTTATCTCTCGAGCCGTGCTCCGATCCGGAAAGCAAAATAGACAGATTAGCAGCACGAGCGAGGACATCAGCAAGAGGCGCATCGTGGTCGTCGACGTCATCGTCGTCGTCGTCGTCGTCCGAGGAAGAAGCCGGAAACGCTCCGCAGCAGTGGCAGGCATCGCTGTTTGTGGTTCATCGACGACTCTTGGCTCGGGGCCTCGAGACCGAGCTCTTATAAATAGAGATACGATAGAGGGAAGGGGCGATCGTCTCCCGCGATCGAGAAGAATCCATCTCTGCTTTTATACGTATTGACTTGGAGTAGTGTTTGTTGGTACACTCTTTTTGCCCACGACAGCAGCTGCACGTCTTACTACTCTCGCCGACAACGACGACGACGACGACGACGACGGGAGAAAGTGATATGAAGCCAAGCGTGCACCGTTCCCGAGGCTTGACGCGCGCGCGAGCTATAATAGACTGTCACGCGGGCGCGTAATCCCATTTATTAGATAACAGCTGTATAGCTCTCCTGGACAAGTGTCGCGGAACACTTTCGCACTCGAAATATTGCACTATTGCTCGCAATCGAGTCTCTCGGCACTCTCGGGTATTTCCCCCGACTTATGCGGTGCGCGAGGGGGGTCGACGTCAACGTACAATATCGACATGCTCGTCGGAGATCGGTTTCGAGTTTTTGAGAGCTGAGTTACGTAGGAGGGCGAGGGTGGCGCGCACGACGTCTCGTCGTCTCGAGCTAGAGGGTGAACTTTTCTACATACGTGTATGCGAGGGCAATTAATAATACACGCGCGCGTGAGGGGTGCGGAGTCATCGCAACTCGATCGCGCGTGCAAGAGCAGCCGCTACTGCACTCGATTATTGGCACTAGAATATTCATTATACGAGCGTCGCACTTTTTATATTTCTGCACTCGCGCGCGTTCGTTCCTGATATCATATAAGTACGGTGGTACATTAACAAATGCCAGCGTGAGCGCATTATGCATCTATCTATGCGCGACGCCACGCGATATGTATCGGCGAGCGATTGCGATCGTTGCGCTTTGTTTTAGAAAGAGAGACAGCTCGAAATCGCGGTCAGCGCGGCATTCGCGGTAATACGTGCCTCATGCATACGTCAGGTTGACCCATCGATCGTATATATATACTAGCGTCATTCCTCGCTCGCTAACGCTCGCTCGGTTTTAGATCGTTTCAAAGAAATTGTAAGAAATGTTGGAGAAGTAAGAATATTATAAGGCATATTTATGAAATATTTAAATTTTAAACAATATTAGATGTTGAGACATAATAGAATATGATAGAATCATGTACATGGAAATA
>CACVKI010141110.1:0-10088 GCA_902732785.1 Trichogramma evanescens | reverse complement strand
AATTATAAGTTACAAAGATATAAAATAAATGTCAATCGCAAAGTTAATTTATCGTAACACTAGTTGGGTCGGTAACGTAGGAATTTGTTGATCTAGGATCGATATGGCGCGGATATAGGTAAATAGGAGATCGATTATGATTGCGGGCGAAAAAAAATATACTACGTGGCGGTACTGGACGTCACACCACCTTTCTCTTATCCTCTATAGGTATTGAACCGGCGGATTCACGACGGACGAACCGACGACGAAGGGACAGACGTGGCCGACCAGGGCCGTGGATCCGGGTAGCAAGTTGTAGGTCACAAGGTATATTTTAAAATGAAGTTTTTGAAATTATTTCTTTTGACGATTACTATCACGCTTACTTTACAAAAGAACTTATGAACGTTTCCGTTCATAAATATAAAATTTGAATACATAGTTTGTTTTATTTTTACAATAATTTACTTCTATGACACTAAAACTTGAATTCCTTAATTTCTTTACGAAAATATATTTTTTTGTAACTAAGCAATAAAATAAACATTTTCATAGACATACATAAATGTTATTGAGAAATAACCTATAATAAAAAATTTCAATTGGCGAGCTCCGACAGATTAATTAAAAGCTATCTTACACAATACTGCAAAGGCTTCAGCGCCCACTAGTCAAAGATTCAGTAGACATTACCGAGCCTGGAGCAGTAAGCACTACTGCATAATCAAGTACCAATCCGCTTCGGTAGCCACTACTGGGCAGTTCAGTGCTGAGAACCGTAATCTTTTTTTCAGTGTACTGGCTCGGTGTCAGAGTGCCATTTTGACGTTGTAAAGAAATTTGACGATTAGAGAGGTAGCTAGCGAACCATTTGAGAGAGAGGTGGCTACAACCTAGTCTGTGAAGCTTGGATAAAAGTATGGAGTGGTTGATCGTATCGAAAGCCTTTGAAATGTCGAAGAAGACTAGCAGCGTAACCTTACGGTCGTCTATAGCCGAGCGCACAGACTCAGTAAGATCAAGAAGGGCTGTTTGAGTAGAGTGAGCCGGTTTGAAGCCATGCTGATGTGTGTCGAGCAGATCATATTCTGAGAGATGTTCAATGAGTTGGGCATGAGCAAGACGTTCAAAAACCTTTGAAAGTTCAGGCAGCAGTGAGATCGTACTAGTAACAGATGGAGTCGATAGGGATGGCTTTTTAGAGAGAGGAACTATCGATGATAGTTTCCATGCAGAGGGAAATACGCCTGTCTTAAAGGAGACATTTGTAAGATCCGCAAAATAGTCAGAGCTGGTCTGCAATGCCAAGCACATCACAGTCACCGGTATGCCGTCTGAGCCACAGCTGGATGATTTGCAGCTCTGTATGGACACCTGGACATCAAGAGAGGTAATAGGTCTAAAAGAAAATGTCAGTAGTGGATTAAGCAAAGGCCTGGAGCAAATTATATCAACAGAATCATCAGTGAGTGGTGGAGATGCTGAAGAGACCGAGGCATAGAATATAGAAAGTTCTTCGGGTGTAAAAAATTTAAGAGGTGATGGGTTCTCACGAGTAGTAACGCCAATACGCCACAAGACACGCCAGTAGCCACCTGGAGAAGAGGCAGAGGCTAGCTCACGTGCAATATAAGCATTTTTGGCAAAGTCGAGTCGATGTTGCAGTGGTACGAAGCTCACGCGTGATCCAGGGTTTAGCTCGAGGTTTGAAAGTGGTTAAACGAGCAGGTGCCGTGGAATCGAGGGCATCGACCATGCAACGGGTGATAATCGCTTCGTACTCATTTGTGGATTTAAAAGGTGGATGAATATGTTCAGATGTTGATGGTGACGAACATGAATCGGCATCATAAGGTGTGAACGAGAGGTTGTACTTAAAGCTAATAAAGTGATGACTAGCAGCTAAGGGGGATTCAGATACAGAAAAGTTGGAGATGAGAGAAGGGTTGTTTGAAATGACCAGATCAATGATAGAAGTGTGTATTGAGCCGTCTGCGTAAGATACGGCGTGAGTAATTGTGTCTGTATCTGTAACGTTAAGATTATAGGGCATAATGGCGTTTGTGAGATATCGCGCATGGCGATTTGGATTTGCCATATTTATGTTAAAATCACTGAGTATTAATACGTGACTGGCTTGTAGTAAAAGTTGAGATAAAACTGATAGAAAAACGCGAGGGTAAGCGGCTTTTGGACGTCAGTAAAGAACTGCACAAAGGAGTTTGAAGTTGGCATGCACTAAAGTATAAATTCCGTATTTTGGTTTTTTTAAATATTTGGTGTTAGATACTGCAATTGTATTCACCTTAAAATCTGAATGCACGTAAAGTCCACCATCACCAATTTCGCGTATAACGCGATCATGACGGTACAGGGTAAAGCCAGGTAATCGAAAGATATTTGGAAAGATTGTGCACAAGTTTTAAAAAGGTTTCCGTTACAGCAATTATATGAAAAGGTTAGGGATCTATTAATTCTTGTAAAAGTGTGAAATTGACAGATAATCGATTTATATTAACAATACCTATGGAGAGAATGTTGGACCGAGATTGTAGTGTTTTTGGAGAGCCAGAGAAACTTCTAGATGAGTTAGATGAAAGTGATGGAGTGACCATGACAGGAGCGTTTGGGTTTACAACCGCTGGTTGGCGCGCAGCGGCGATAAAGCGTTGGAGATCAGCCTTAGTCGATATGAGAGTAGGTGCTGAGTCCTTGCCAAGTCGCATGTAGATGGCCAGGTTGCGTAGTGATGGTCGAGGAAAGTGACCATTGGAGCTAGCAGCGCAACACTTTCTGTAAAGTCGGTACTGAGAACGTGGTAATATTGTGGATGCACAGAGGTATCCGGTCTCAATAACAGTTGCTCCAAAAATATCGGAGAGTGATAGCGTCCGAAAATGAGGTGACGCTTCGAGGAATGTCGCGCGAACAGATGGAGACGCAAAGCGAATAACCATCGCTGAAACCGACGGAAGCGCTGGAGATGGAGCAGAGCTGGTTGCTTGAGAGACAGACTAAGAACGTGCACACTTTGAGGACGAGTGGAGCATGATGGCACAAGTTCAGAGCCGCGAGGACTTGACATTTGTTGGAAAACCTATATGCTCTTCAAGCACACTGTAGAAAAAGTCATAGTACCAAAACTTTTCAGTCAGTTGGACTTACTGTTTTAGCCTGATGCAATGATACGCTATTATATGATATCTATTAACATTAAATAATATTAAAAACTTCATCATGTTTAAAAATGTTGTTAAATGGCCCATTGGATCAAACTAACTATAAGGGGCTTCATCATAAAGTACCAGGGGATCACACAAAAATTTTCATGACATTTGGTACCCGGAGATAGAAGGCTCTCCTTATAAGTCCTGTATTTGAAATTTTTGTATCAAGTATTTCTATTGCTTCCTCGAGAATGGCTAATTGATTTGTATGGGAATCCGATTTGACGTAAACTGCGATTTCGTCAGAAAAACATAATGTGAATGTTCCTGCAGGTAGGTTGTCCGTTATCGAAGCGGAGTAAGTCGCATATAAGCAGGCTTAGAACTGATCTTTGCGGTAGACCTTTGTAGGCTATAGTATAGTCTTTTTTGTTTGGATCTGTGAAGAAGAACCGTTCTGAGGTGACAAATTTCACAAATTTTACAACCTACGATGAGGCACCCTTCGTGGCCAACTTTTGCAGTAAAAGATCGATGTTGACATTATCAAACGGGCCCTCTATGTCAAGAAAAGTGGCGTACACTTCTAGATTTTCGTTGAACGCGCCTTCTATGGTAATCCATGGATAAGCCAGATTATCGATGCAATAGTTGCCTTTTCGGAAGCCGTGCTAGTTGTTAGTTAGGGAGCCATTTTTTATTCTCCACCATCCACTGCAGCCAACCCTTCATCATGGTTTCGAATAGCTTGAAAAGTGATAGGCCGGTGGCCCTCACCATTAGCCTTCCTGATAAAATGGACGTACACCTGTCTCTATGAATTCGGAAAGATACTTTGAGAGTACATTTGATTGAATAGATGGAGCAGTAAAAGCTCGTATTTAATAAGAAGTTTTTTCAATATTTCGTAGTTGATACCGTCCAAGCCTGGAGCGGATCTACCATTTTTTGGTTCGAGAGTGATGTTTCCAAGAAGCTGAAGTGAGTGTCAAGGAATTCGTTTGGTTGACAGTCCAGTGTGCAACGTTGGTGATGGGTACTAAAGGCGAAGTGATTATAGCCAAGGTGGTAGCAACACTTGAATCAGGGTTCAGGTAATTGGAGATGTAAAGGCTCTTTACATTTAGCATGCTGTTATTCAGAATCTTGCAGTGGTTCCACACGTACGTAGGGTTGACTCGGAAGTTCAAATTGTCCGCAAAATTTCTGAAGCAAGATCTTTTTTGTCTCTGAAAAGCTTTTTTGTTTCTGTTGACTTTTTTTAGTAATTTATCAAGTCGTTTAGCTTGTATGAAATTTTAAAATCTTTATTCGAAGAGTCCAAGCGCTTCTGTAGCTGGTTCAACAAATATTGACCCGTCTAGCTAAAAAAAAAAAAAACAAACAATATCCTGGAAACGCGCTTGCGACGGTGCGAGTCCCCGCGCACCGGTGCTGCGTCCGATCGACTTTTCCACCTCCAGTGGAGTCCCAGGTAAGCCGAAGCTTACCATCGATCTGGTCCGGCTAGCTATAAACAGGGCACGAGAAGATTGGGTTCCGCGTATCGGCGCGTCGCCGAGAACGGGTGGTCGACCGGGGAGTCGACGAGGCCTGCCGGTACCGCCATGAAACGCGACTGGAGAGGAGACGAAAGGTGGTTGAAATAACGTTGACGCAACAGTTACAGTCAACAGAGTCTTTATTAATTATCAGATCGGTGCTTCGCACACCCATACACTCAAGCACTCACACACATACACACACAGAAAGGCGACTTTCGGTTTTAAAATAGATAACGCAAAGGCTTTACCCAGGCGATGCCGTACGTCTAGCTCGCTGGCGCACAAGTCACGGAGGTAGACGTCCGCTCGACGCGACTGGCTTCCCACGTATCCGGCTGGTCCTCGGGCGTGATAATCGTCGCTGGCTCAGCGACCTGGTGGCAATCACAATTATACTAGGAGTGCACTCGCGTGACACTCACAATAACACGGCTCCAGGAATCACTCAGTTGCACTCTCGATTCACCAGACTCTACGAGGCGCGCAAGAGAGGTATATCTCTCAAAAGCGAATTAGCTACGGCGGTCTCGATGCTTGTCTAGCAGCGATCGGAACTGTACTCTCCGCACAGCACGTGTCGCGACAAGCACGCGACCGAAAAAGGAGCAAACACTTTTCTGCCGAACATTTCGAATGCTGTCTCACTCGCTCACGTGCAAAGGTCTTCGGTCACGGGCTACGCGAAGAGACGCAACTCGAAGCACATTCCTCACATGCGATAGCTGAGAGCCTGGAATAGTACATTACGGTACAAGGGGCGAAAGTTGAACTTCACGCGGAGGCGGGCCTTCAATTTTTGTCCCGCGCGCCGTATACTATTTTTCTTGATCCCCGGTCGAAAGTACGAGTCAGTCAATCAATTTTTTAATTTTCAACAAAGATGTTAGCTGAAAAATCAGAGCTTTGTTTCAATGCCCGCCCTGACATTTGCTGCACGAGCGCAGCAAGTGTCGCTGGTCAGGGGGCGGGCATCGAAAACAACAAATACATATTCTGTACATAGGGTAAAGGGGTGTAATACTGCGCACCTTTCGGATCTCTGATTCTGAAGTAGATTTAACAAAAACTAAAAATGGTTTTGACATCGGTAATCATTTTTCTAACAGATGAGAGCTTCATCAATGCATGGAAAACGTTTTTTTTGTGTTTATGGTATAAAAGTATTTAAAAAATAATAAATTGTAAAAAAGACCGATGCACCTATTACTGCGCGGGTGTAGGTATTACTGCGCAGGCATGTGCCTATTACTGCGCACTGAATTTGCCATTATTACTTGAGATTTAACTAGTCTATTAAACTCCAATGAAGTTAATTACTACAATATTTTAACGTTTTTTTAATAAATATTCAATTATTAAATTATTTTATTATGATTTGGTCAATTTTTTATGATTGTAAAAATAAAATTAGATCAAATTTAGAATTAATATAGGCAAAAAACGTTATTTTATTTACTAAGAATTACTTAAAATAAGTTCTTGCTGTAGTTTTTGTAATCTCTCAATTTCTAGTTGAACGTCAATAGCATTTGACTTTTGTTCTAGATCTTTTTTTTGTTTTTCAGCTTTCATCATAGCGATTTTCAATTTTTTTTCTCTTTCTTCCAGCTTTAACTTTCCTCTTAAAAGTACCTCGGCTTTTTTCCTTTCTTCTTAAGCCTTTGATCTGATTTGCGATTGTAATCTTTTGTTTCTTTTGTTCTTTCAAATAATTTTGTAATTTTAATTCTCGTTTGTCATTTTTTTCTTTAAAAAACCTTCAAAAACGTCCAATTCGCTTTTGTTAACAATTGGTGGTTGTTCAATTACTTTAGAAGTAGTTTCAAGTAAATGTTGTACGGCTGGTACTTGAGTATCAGTTTGTACATCTGATAAAGGATTAGATGAATCGTCGTTTAAAGGACGTTAAAATAGTACTTTTGTATAATCTGGCGCATTTTCATCAAACGGATACAAACCGCACCTTTTTTTTTTTCTCTCTCTTTATTAGACATCTTCTTCTCAGAAGGTTTGAAACCGTTAGACAGAATTTTTCTCAAGTTCATAGAGTTAAATGTTCGCTCAAAAACTATCGAAAGTTAGAATTTATGCAAGCCAGGAACATTGCACTCTTCTAGGAATTTTGCCATTCTTTTCTTATAGTGTGATTTGACTGAACGGAAAACTGATACATCTAATGGTTGCATAATATGCGTAGTGTTTGGAGGTAGAGTAATAAGAATTATTTGTTTCTCGTGACAAAATTTACTCAGTTCTATACTCAAGTGAGAAACATGTTTATCCATGTAAAAAATAATCGGCCTTGTAATGATCATTTTGGTCAACCATAGTTCAAATTCATTGACCACGTATTCGTAAAAAGTTGCTGTGACCATATAGCCATGTTCTGAAATTCCTATAAAAAAATTTTCTGGGGCAAACTGTATAGTATGCTCAGGCATTTTTCGATTAGAAAACAGTACTAAAGTTGGCGCAATATCTCCAGCAGCATTGCCAGTTACCAGAACGGAAACATTTTCTTTCTCGTTATTGTTAACAATTTTATATACGTTTTTTGAACCACGAGGCGCAAGAACTTTCGGAGCGATTGGATTTAAACCCATTCCTGTAATTTAAATCAAGTATTGTATATAGTAAGTACTACTGTGAATATTTGTATTTATTACGAACATTACTACATGTTTTTCTCGACGTACCTGTCTAATCTGTATTGAATATTCGCTCTGGTGTGAACGATGTCAAGCTGTGCTTTTTAAAACAAGGATCTGTTTTAACATCTCTAAACCATTCGCGAATGTCTTCTTCGTTAACTTTGGCACGATTGTAATTGACAGATTCTGGTACCCTCGATGCGATTTCAGAATGTCTATCTTTAAATGCCTCCCACGAACTTCTACCAGGTTTATCACCGATAAATTTATTCGGTTTTTTCAATGCTACACAGATCCGATGCACACTATCAAGCAATTGATTTTTGGTGACAGGGTGACCAATTCTACTGCGACCGTTTATCCACTCGATAATTTCCAACTCTTCTTGGTCACTTAAAGCTCTTGCAGTCCCTGGCTTTTTATTTGCATACAGCCCTTTAATTTTAGCTCTAATTGTTGATTCTGGTATTTTTTGTTCCTTTACAGTTTGCCGAACGAGTGTGCCTTCATCAATTGCACGAAGTGCTAAAGACATATTTTCTTCAGTATACTACATTCGCTTTCGAATATGAATCGAGTTGCTCTCTTCATTTGTCGATTTTCGTTTCATCTTATATCTATCTAATAACTAAATAACTGTTTTTATACAATAAATGATTTATTGTACACCAATAATCTATGAACAAACACTAAAGTAACTTAATTAACTTTAAACTAGATAAAAATGTATTCAAAATACATTTTTAACAAAAGAAAAACTTAATTGAGAATTAATAGTTTGTAAGGAAGTAGTATCCCAGTGCAGAGTCCAGTGGTACTCCTTCCTTGATTATCCTAAGAATCCCTGTAGTCGAGAGAGTTATATAGGATCGGGCCTGATAATGCCAGTTTGGATCGGAGCCGTGTTTCGCGATGCGCCGAATTTGCGTGAGAGAGTCGCTCATGACTCTGCGTGAGCCGATAGGTTCAGCGCGTGCTGCCAGTGAGCAGACGAAGGCCTGATGTGTGGAAGGGGCAAGTGAGACTGACGGGCCGGCGATTGTGCGAGGACATAGCACTCTGTGCTGGGACGTGAACAACGTGCGAACGCGTAACCTCCTCTACTGATGTGACCGGTGTGGTGTGTGTCTGCGAGTGTGAGCTGCCGTCGTCTGGAGCTGTGCTGACCTGGTTACCTCTCGTCTGCCCTAGCTGTTTTGCAGTCTGTGCGCCGACTTCCCAAGCCAATCTACTGAATACATCTTCGAGTCAACAACTGTAAGTCGCTCATATCTCTCGGGTACTTTGCGCCATATTTATAATATCTGTTCTACTGCTCAATCTCTCTCGACTACGTCCCCGCTTAGCTCGTCCTACGTCCCTATACCGCTGTACCGGCTAGCCGAGGTGGCCCTAAAGCCACATATAGATTGTATTCGGTAATACTATCAATCGCGTGCCTAATTATAATACTATACAACATCATTTACAAGATCTATGTTATCGTGACCGGTCTTCAAAGGACCGATGGACTTATCGGCTTTTTCCGAACATCACAGAATGGGTCGAAAGGGGACATGGAGAAGTGGACTACTATCTCACACAACTCCTGTTTGGGCATGGTTACTTCAACGCTATGATAACACCCTTAGCGTACTCTGCCTGGCCTGCCTAATTTCGACATCATTTCGTCCAATCTGCATATTGGACGCGGTCGGAAAAATGCTGAAGCAAATCGTTGTGACCGCCTACAGGTCTTCATAGAGGGTCCTGATGGTCTTTCAGATTGCCAGTACGGGCTCCGGAGGGGTTGATCCACGATCGCCGCCATCGAGACAGTCATCTCCGGGCTCCGCGAGGCGCTCGAGGGCGAGAAGTGGCTCGGAGAAACGAAGGAGTATTGCGCTGTCGTGACGCTGGACGTAAAAAATGCGTTCAACTCGGCACAGTGAAACAACATCCTCACCGCGATGGAACGCATCAAAATGCCTGCTTATCTGCTGAAAATAATTGCTAATTACTTTCAAGACAGAACCCTGGATACAGTTCCAACGATAGGGCACAGGCCCACAGCGTCACGACGGGCGTACCTCAAAGGTCAGTCCTGGGTCCAACTTTGTGAAACGTGATGTATGACACTATCCTGCGTCTCAATTTACAGCGCAGTGTGAACATCGAGGGCTTCGCGGACGATATCGCACTGGTCGCGGTTGCCAAACATCGACGGCAAATTGAAAATCACCTGAACGCATCTGTTAAGCAGGTGCAAAAGGCGCTTCTGCCGCTCGGCTTGGCCACCACCGATCAAAAGACAGAAGTTCTGCTGCTCACCATCAGGAAGAGGATGGAATCAATCACCATCCAGGTGGGGAACTGCCACATAAACTCGGCCCTCCACATCCGCTACCTGGGCCCAGTGGTACCAAACTGAAAAAAGTGATCTAAATTCAAGTGTCAAGGGAATTTAGCACGAAAAAAAAAATAAAAAATAGTTTCAGATTCGGGAGACTATTAAGAATCCAATGCCGTTTCCCTTTTTTAATTAGCTATTTGTTTAAACATTATACAGCTAATTGAAGTCTCATATGATTAATTTGTTATGACATGAAAAATCCCAAGTATTTATTTATTGAATTATCATTGCTATTTTTGATTGCCGAAAGCTATCTTAGCCCATAGATTATTTTTACAATCACTAAAATAGTATGAACACTTAAAATTAATATTTGTTAATAATATTGTTTGTTTTGTTAATAAACAAATGG
>CACVKI010141108.1:0-16314 GCA_902732785.1 Trichogramma evanescens | reverse complement strand
TATTTTCTTTAAACATAATTTTATAAAAATTATAAGCAATTTATTATTATAAATAATTTTTTTATAAATAATTTTTTGCATAAAAATTTTTTTTTCCTAATAATTTTTTTTTGAAAAAATTTTTTTTTCCTAAAAATTTTTTTTTGAAAAAATTTTTTTTTCCTAAAAATTTTTTTTTGAAAAAATTTTTTTTGAAAATAATTTTTTTATTTGAAATAATTTTTTTTCGAAAAAAATTTTTTAATAATTTTTTTTTTTATACTTTGCCGGCTAGGTGCTACCGCACCTCTTGATATAATGCATATACCCGCGACGTAGCGACTGACAGTGTAAGCGACACCCATAATGCATCCTAATCTCGACCGAGAATCTCTTGCGTGTTTTCCACGTTTACAATACGACTCTCTTTCTCTCTCCGCCCTTGGGGCTAGAGACGATGAATATTTCTTGTCCTATCTCTCCATTAGTCAAACGTTTTTATCGCGTGCTTTTTTGTTCTCTGTGCTTGCAGCGAGGTGTCCAAGGCGCTGACCAAGACGCGCGACCTGTTCACGCGGCTGGACGAGCTCAAGCAGGTGGTGTCGCGCTGCGGCAACCTGAGCGTGCCCGCCACCCCGACCCTGGTCAACACGGGCCTGCCGATGATCATCAACGCCCAGGAGGAGCTCGAGTGGACCAACACGGAGATCAAGAACGCCCTGAGATCGATCGACTGGGACCTCGAGGACCTCGAGGATACGATCTATATCCTTTTTATCTCAATCTCGAGAATAATTCATTGTTATTGTTTCGAACTTTTCGAGCTTTTCTTCTCTCTCTCTCTCTCTCTCTGCTCGAGCTTGCAGCAGCAGCAGAAGCCTGTGTGTATACTGTATAATGCAAAACGCGCGTGACCCCGTTTTCTTTGATAATATCGTTCGTTTATTTTATTTCGCCCCGCGCGCAATAAACGAAAGCCGGCGCGGCGTGGATACTTTTTTTTCTGTGTCGCGTGTACTATACGTTGATATTCTTTTCACTGTGGCCTGTACCTATGCTACAGGCGAAACGGGGTCGAGCCAAGTTATTTTGTTTTCTTTTTTTTTTGGAGGAGGAGGACGCAGGGTTGGAGGTGATACAATTGGATACGGCAATCGTTTCTCTCTTCTATAAGAGAAGAGAAGAGATTTTAAAGAAAAGGTTCCAGAGTTATAAATGCGCTACAGTATACTCTGTTGTCTCGCTACAGTGACCGACTGTCTCCAATCAAAAACCATTAGCTTCGGTTATTATTATTAATCCAAAAACTATCATCACTTAGTAGCGATGGGCTGACAATTACTTATCACCTTGAAATCTCACATTCGAATTGACTGAAAAATTAACCTGTTTTTCAGTTTAAAATGTCGAATTCCTGCTTTACATCACAACATAAACAAAGCAGCTTTATTAATATTAAAAGCTACTATAAAAGAAAGTGCGGAAATTTTCGAAGTGTAAATTCCTTATTCAGTGCAATGAAGAGCTCATTTTCTAAAGACATAACTGAATGATCGAGGTTCCTTCACAATGAAGTCGCCTCGTAATTAATTTAAGTAAAATAAATTGTACACGTGCTTATGTGAGAAAAAACCCCTAAGGTAAAAAACTCACAATTTATTAAATAAATTCCCGATTCAATTGAGAAATTAATTCCCTCTACAATTATTTTCAAAACGAGAATATAATATAATTTTAGTATTTTAAGTTTTTTTATTTAAAATACAACAGAGTGAGAGAGAAATATCAAATGAACTCAAATAACGTGCGTTCAAGCCGCCGGACGAAAAATAAGTAACAACGAAAACTAATTTTTTTACAACAACAGTTGGGTCGCTTAGCAACGCACGACTTTCTTTTTTCCAAACAACATTTAAATATCGAACAATAACAATGTAAATTTTATAATTATAATTATTTAGCGCAGAATATGATCAACGACTAAAAAATCATGTTACATAAGTTTATTTTTTTATCCTTGATTTGAAGGCAAGAAACACTGATCTGAAAGCTCCTATATACGACACCGATCCTTTGATGATCTGTGAAATGAAATATTTTGATTAAATTTATTTTTGAAATTGTTAAAGGAATAATAATTTAGTTTACCCTACTGCAGGTTTCAGTATTCAAAGGGGCTAGTGGCCCACACGTTATAACGAAGTCTCTCAGTGATCTTGTCATTATTAATAATAAAATCACCCTAACTTTCGGTGGATAATTGTACCATTTGATACAATAACTGAATCAAATTGTTAACTTTTATAAATATTAACTTCCATAATTAATGTAGCAATTAAATCTTTCAAATCTCATTTACCTTTCATAAAAAAAAACACTAGTAAAATCACTTAATAATTGACTTGGAACACATAATGGCAATATTTACGATAATATGTGCCGTAAATGCCATTAAAATTTTCCCAGCTTCTGCTTTATTTTCATCCCATAACATTGCAAACTAAATTAATTACAAAATTTTGAATTTTGTTATTGAAACGTTCTTAATTTTAAGTATAATATTTAGGACTGTGCGAGTACTCGAAAAAACTCGAGTTCTCGAATCTTCCCGAATCGTACTCGGCTCATCGAGTTCGATTCGAGTAAAACTCGAAATATCGGGTACTCGCATAGTCCTAATAATAGTACCACATCAATTAGTTATGAGTGAAATGGATGTTTGTTACAACATTTTTTCTATCGTTTACATTTTATTTATAATAATGTTATAATAAGTATTTAGTATTTACCCAAGTACCAAGTAAAACAATGTTAAAAGAAATTCCAAACATTATAATGAAATTAATGGAACTTGACATATAATAAAATTGTTCGAAAAGCCTAGAATACATATTACGAATTTCAAGAGAAAAGATATTAAAAAATACTGCTTTTAGAAATATTTTAATTTAAAAAATAACGAACTTGATACAGCTTTGATGTTGACGACTTATTGCTCTGATTTTTCTATAAAAGAAATTGCTTGCAGTACAATTAAGTACCCAATTCCGATGCTCGTACTCGACGTCCATTTCTTTTAAGTAGTATCTAGAGTATAAGTTGAGATATACTTATAAATTAATGGTGTAATTTACTAAGACTTAACATACATCAAGCATTGAATCTCTCCAATAATGAGTCCTACTAGTAAGCATTGAAGATAATTCAAAAAAGAAAATATCAAGAAACAAATATATACAATAATGATCTGAAATGCAAAAATAAAGGTAATATATTTATCTTCATCGAAGAAGTATGCGAGTTTCAAGGGCAGAATCATTGATAATTGTTTATCATCGGGTAAGAGTAAAATTTGAATAGCTACTGGAGCTATACACCAGCTTGCAAAAACTGGTATAGCCAATACTGAAAAATAATTGGGCTTGAATCGCTTTCATCTTGAAAAAAAAAAAAATTATTACCTATTTCAAAATAGTGTATAGTTACTGCTCTATTGAGTATTTTTATTATTATTTTTTGGCCTACAGCATCATTGCCTTGAAATATTCTTGTTATTGTTGCCATAAACTTGATAATCTAAAAAATATGTAACGTCCCGTGTTATTGGTCCAAAATTATATACTTTTTATAATATAATTCATGTACCTTATCATCGTTAAAAATTACGAAAATGTAACAAGATAACAACACCGCACAAACAACGAATTGAAAAATGTTATCGATCACAGCAAAACTAATTAAATCGGTCTCTTTGAGAACCGTCCGAAATTTAAAGCCCTTGGAATACATTTTTTCATTAAAAAATTAGTCAATATTCCATTTGAATATTCCTACTTACCATTGAAATGCATGAAACAACTAGGCATAGAATAATGAACGATCTTCCAATTAACTGTACGTATTTTTTTTGTAATGGCCAAATAAATGTGGCCTGTAATGTTTTTATAAACAGGGGCAATTGAGACATATTAGTAGTTTTCATGAACTTTAAAACCACTTCATTGCATTGAAAGATTTCGTCGCTATGAATCATGATTCCTAAAAAATTCTCGCATTTTTGAAACAAGTTTTGAAACGAGTAAAATAATACTCTTAGTAAATTAAATGCACCACTGAACATTTACACAATTTGAACACATGTGAGTACAATATAGTAACTATCATAACGAAAGTATAAAGCTACCTTTAAATCTTCATTTGCAGAGTAATGCAGAGGTGTATAACTTTTAATAAAGTATATAAGTTGTACTAAAAAATTCCTCATGTAGATTCACTAGAAGGTATTCTAAATTTTAAAGAATATATTATACAGGGATAAATTTACCGAGCTTTTTTATTTTTGTATTCTCTTTTTAAAAAATCACAAATAAATAAAAGAAAACCAGAGAAAGAGACTGACAGACAGACAATAGAGCGTTGTCTGAACGAAAAATTATTCATTGCACAATTCACTTTGTCAATTCCTCGTCGTTTCCTTAACATTTCGCTTCGATAATTACGTATCGTCGAGAAGAATCCGAGCAAATTCAAAACCGACCACAAGGAATTAGCCGTCCGTCGCATGTTCATCGACCACACGCGCAAAGAGCTCAAGGTACGTCGAACAAATAATAACAACAGCTATTTTGTTTTTTATTTTAAAAATAATATAGCAAATTTATTACGTCGTTTCGTGTCCTCTTACATTACACAATATAGTATATGCACAATATAGTAAATTGCTTTCTTCTTTTTCCAGATCATGAAGGACAGAATGAACATAAACAGGGACAGAGATCGCGACCCATCCGTCAGACAGGTACGTGTCGCTGTCATTTTTCGTAGTATATAACATTATTATAAACGTTATTACAAAGACCAAATAACATCGTCGTCGTATTTATAATCAACTTTGGTACTTGCAAACGTGTGAAAAAGATCTATTAACATATTATTTTATATTTTATATGGAGGTGTATATTGTGGTGGGTGTGTCGCTTTTCAGTTGATTGAGCGACGTGCAGTACTACGTTTTACATTATGCATTATTTATATAATAATATAATATAATTTGTTTTGCGAACAATATATTGCTAGGGTTAATACTTCGTTATCAATTACCTTAAGAGTTAGTATCAAAAATTCCTTAATCTTTATCGGTTTAGTACAGGTTCGCGTTTACTTCTATCAACTACATATGTAAAAAGCATTAGAAATAACTTTTAGTTAAATATATAAAAATATTTCATCGAAAATCAATTGGTTCGTTAGCATGTATATTTGCGTAATATAGCCACTGTCATACATACTCTCGTTATTGAAAAATATAATACAGTAAAAAGTCGACTACTTCATGCGTTTAATTGGGTATGCACGTGAACGAATGATTTTTTTTTTCTGTCGCGTTTCAAACAATGTGTGCAGTGTGTATGTGTGTGTATGTGTTGTGCTCGAAAGCTTTTATTGCCTCGCTTGACGGTGTATATACGAAGTGTGTGCAAAATTAATGCAGTAAAAAGCAAAAGTTCACTTTCATTACAATCTGAAACTCTCAGATGAGAAAAAAAGCGGATGCACTCTCGTACTGAGCAAATTGACCGAATTATAAACTCGGTGCAGCAGAGAGAGAAGACCTCATAATTCGTCACTCTCGCTCGATTAGCGTAACACGCATAATAAAGTGCTTCGTTAAAAAAAGAAAATAATGATAATAATCGATCACGTTTTGCACGTGAATAATTTGGTTGTGTTCATTTTTTTTCTTATAAATAAATTCATTTTTTATTTAAAAAAAAATCATACATTACATTGAATAAAAAAAAATAAAATAAACGAATAACGTCGATTTTCCCAGTACTCGAGAAACAATCATCTAATCATTCAGATGTATAATAAAGTCTTATCAAAGGACGGAATTGTTTTTTTTTTCGTTTTGACGTAAAACTGCGGTCGCAGAGTAAAAAATATATCTATATCATATTTATACAGCAAACAGGCAACGAGAGACTTTCGTCGAGAGACTTGATCCCGAAGATCTTCGCAAATCCATTCGCTATTGACGACGGTACACGTGTTACAAACATACACAATCGAGAAAACAATATTTTTCTAAGTTTCGCGTAATTAATAAAAATTATACATTACATGTATACAAATAAAAATAATACATTTCTATAGTTAAAAAACAAACAAAAAAACATTATCTAACTCTTGATTACGATCTAACGAGAAGACTACGTTTTTTTTTGTTTTTTTACGTTTGAGATTCATTAGTTATAATACCGCTCGAAAGCTCTCCTCGTCTCCTTATTTTTTTTTTGGGCATTTAACTGCGCACATAAACAATATTAGATAAAAATAGGCTTCTCTATAAACAGGCGGAAGGTATAAATAAATCATTTATAAAAAGAAATCTAACGCGAGCGCATTGGTAAAATTGGCATTGCCCTCGTCCTAAAATCAAATGAACCACTCCTTTCGCTTTTGCACTTGATGCCCAGTTGCCGAGTTGACGACCGCCGAGTCCGGGTCCAGGGCGATCTCCGCGCCCTTGTCCTCCTGCGTCAGGTACTCGCCCTTGTGGCGCGACACGTAGCGGCCGATCAGCGCGGCCATGATCACCAGGCACAGCAGAATGATGGCCAGCACGCTGCCGAGTATGGCGGTGTCGGTCTCGTTGTAGGCGGCGCGCACCTTGTCCTCGTCGAGATCCGGTGGTGGCCTCGTCTCCATCATGCCCGGCGGATGGGTAATCGGCTCGACACCGCAGAAGTCCTCGGTCAGTTGGCCGCCGAGCGACTTAACGTTGCCGGGTCCGTTCTCCTGGAAGAGTAGCTTGAGCGGGTAGATATCGTCGAACTCGACCCTCGAGACGCAGCCCGTGAAGCCCTCGGTCATCGACTCGTTCTTGCCGATATACATGTACTGGATGTTGTTGAATTGTGCGTCGGCCGAGGCCTTGATGTTGAAGTGGAATTCCTTGGGCTCGTAATTGTCGACCTGCATGACCAGTGTCGAGCCGGAATTTTTACGACTGATTCTCACATCGTGGTACTGGCCGAGACCGAAGTGCTTGCCAGGATAGATGACTTCTTGCCTCTCGAAGCCGAAGTCGAAGACGACCCTCAAGTAACCGCTGTTCGACACCATGATCGTCATGTACTCTCCGGAGATGTTGGACGACAGGCCGAGCAGGAAGCCTTTGGGATTGGTGGTGGTGAAGCCGACTCTGATTTTCTCGGTGATGGTCGAGCGCCAACTACCCGAGAAGTCGTACTTGATCATGGAGTTCTGTCGGAGATTCACACCGATCTCGTCGGCGCAGATGGGTCCCTTGAAGGCCGTCCACCTGCAGTCGCACCAGTAGCCGTCGTAGCGCTCGTGGCAGGTGCCGTTGTTGAGGCAGGGATTGCTCTCGCAGCGACCCACGCAGCCCTCGCTGACGCCGTACAGTCCCCGCCTGGCGGCGCCTCGCAGATCCTGCAGCTTGCCGTTCAGCAGCAGGGACCTGATGCAGCCCACGTAGCCGTCCCTGTACTCGGTGGTGGCGCCCACGACCAGGTCGGAGGTGAGGTGCAGGCCGCGCACCGGGCCCGGTGGCTCGCGCACCTCGTTCTTGAAGGCGCCGTCGATGACGATACGGGCCTCCTTGCGATTCCTCTCCACGGAGACGCTGTGCCAGTTGTCGTCGGCGAGCTTGGCCGAGGTCTGCACGCTCACCGTCACCGGGCTGCCGCCCGATCGGTACTGGAAGTGTATCTGATTGCCGCTGATGATGGAGATCTTGATGTAGTCGGTGGGGCCGCGACTGTGAATGATCACGGCGTTGTCCTGGGTCGTCTTGAACTCGAAGTAGATGTCGCCGCTGTGGCCCATGTCGAAGGGCTGCAGATTGACCGTGGCGTCGGCGATGCGGAAGGTCACCACGTTGGTGGAGAAGTCGTCGCCCTCGCAGACCAGCGGCCCGAGCGTGTACATGCCCTCCTTCTCGTCGAGGGCCGTGCCGGTGTCGCCGAATCTCAGCTGCTTGACGGGCAGATGATCCTTCTCGGTGATGTCGCCGGCGTCCTCGAACCAGCCCTCGAGGTCGCTGTCGCAGTTGCACCACTTCTCCGGTCGGGCGCAGTTGCCCAGGATGCCGCACTCGCACTTGCGCGAGCCCGGCAGAGCACCGCCCCAGTAGTCCATCTTCTGATTGCTACGACTCACCCACCAGGAGTTGGGCTGGAAGAGCTCGTTCTGGCCCACCGGGGTGTTGAAGAGCCGCGAGTGCTTGCAGGAGTAGCTGATGCGCTGACGGCAGACGTGCGACCTGTTGATGAACGCCTCGATCTGATCGAGGTCGGCGTCGTAGTGTATGTCCTGGACGAAGCTGCCGGGCTCCTCGAAGCCGTCGACGGGCGTCGAGTGCTCGTTGCTGTGGCGCAAGATCGTCGTCACCCTGCCGTCGGCGAAGAACTCGCAGGTCACGGGGAAGGGCTTGAGCGGACCGCTGCCGTCCACGTCGATCTTGATCTCGGTCTTCTGATTGCTCGAGTTGGGCCCCTTGCGATGATCCTCGCATGACAGCGGATTCAGCGAGGTGTGGCAGACGGCGCCCGAGTAGCCGGTGTTGGAGCAGTCGCAGAAGAACTCGTCGCTGTTCTGCGAGCACACGCCCAGATGCTTGCACGGGTTGGGATTGCAGCGATCGACCATCTGGCAGGCGTCGAACACGATCGACGACTTGCAGCAGTACTCGTCGTCCTTCCAGTCGGTCGGCAGCTTGTAATTGCCGTCGATCTGAATGACTCGCATGCAGCCGATGAAGCCGCGCTCGCTGCTGTCCTTCTTGCCGCCGATGTAGTAGTGAGCGCCGGTGATGATCTCCATCTGACGCGTCGTTTTCATTGGCCTGCCGTCGACGTTGAGCACGAGGCTGTTTTTGGCGAGCGTGAGAATGACTTCGTGCCACTTTCCGTCGTTGAACATCTCGTCGAAGTTGTCGAGAATGGCTTTTTTGGCTCCCTGTCCTATTCCGTACTGCTCGGTGTTGCTTTTTGAAATTTCAACTTTCAACTTTCCTTCCTCCAAGAACAATTTGACGTGTCCAGCAGAGAAGAACTTGTGGTACATGATGATTCCCTGGTCTACGTATGTCCTGAAGGACAGAGAAATATTCAAGGATGTCATACCTTCGTAGCCTTTGAGTTTAGCGTAAGATGCTGATGTGAGGAAAGTGACAGGAATAATTGGTGGTTCAGGGCAACTGTAAGTAGTGTGAATTGTTTGATAGCGCCAGTTTTCCCCATTGAGTTCTAGCTCTTGAAGTTCTCTGATCATGTTTGTTCTGTTGAAAAACAAATTTTCAATACATCCAGTGAAATTCTGATTGACCACTAAACCTTCTTGTTTGTTGGGAACTCCACCGATATAAAACGCTCTATTTAAATCAAGCCTCTGGAATTCACCTTGGACGCGACCATTGATTAAGACTCTGTCGACAGAGAAAGCAATGTCTTTGCGATTCCTGGAGAACACAACATCATGCCACATATTATCATCCAACAAACTTCCAATTGATAAACTTGTCTTGACACCAGAGCCAAGATCAATATTCAAAAGCATTCTATTATCACGTAGTTGCAAGGCAAAGAAATCCCCCTGAGAGCCTCTGGAGTACATAAGAACTCCATCAGCATTGTTGGTTTTGAAACGGAATCTCAGAGAATGTCTCTCTGTTTCCAGAGGAGTTCTGAGCAAGTCCCATTTAACCAAGGATGTACCGTTAAATGAGAGAACACGAGCATCGTATTCGCATCCGTAGAGCTCAACTCTCATGGCAATCCTGTCAGTCCAGCGAGTAGGATTGATCCTGATCCACTGAGCAATAATAGGCACTTCAAACTTGTTTATTTTTACAGTATCACCATCTCTGTTTCCCTTGAACATTTTGACATTTCCATCGACATCCTTGAAATCAGAGTAGTCAAGGCCATTGGTACCGTAGCTGATACTGTACTCCTGGACGAACTGATTGTAATGCGCTCTACCTTGAGTAGCAATGGAAGTAATGTTCATCACTTGTCGGAGATCAATGGTGAGATATTGCCCGAAATCGGACACTTGCGACATCCAAACGTTGGGCCCGTAGAGTCGCGCATTATTGGCTCCTCGCTCCGTATCGGAAGTCGTGGCTTTCAGTATAGCCTTCTCGAGCAGCGGATAGCCGCAGTAATCGTAGTCGTAAGCCCGACAGGTCGTGGCCAAAAAGAGCAGTCCCGATGCAAGTAGCATCAGCGTTGATGCACCCGTCAACGAAGCCATCTCGTTATAGTCGCACTGCACTGACTTTTGCGGAGACGACGATTTTCCAGAAAAGCACAGCAGCAGCCGCTAATTTTAGAGAAAAATTCTGCACGGGCACACTACACCGTATTATAATAACACGCGCACACACGAAGAGAGCGTCACACGGAATTAGCGTGGAGCATCGTTTTTTTGTCACGCTGGGCTCTTTTCGCCTAAACTACAACACACTTGGTCGACCTCGTCAAAATCTGTTGTGTTTCTTCACTGTCTTGGAGAGAGATCTCAGTGACAAAATCGTGCGTAAACAAGCGCAACAGTAGCAGCATCGGCAGTGGCAGCAGCAGCAGAAGGGGCGACGTCTCCCATGACTAATGCCTCGCAGAATGCACACAACTACTACTATTGCCTATCATAACTATCTGCACTTATCGGAGCAGCAGGTTATGGTACGGCTGGAAGAGAAATTTCGCTCGCTGCAGAAGTCGCCGTCGCCGTTTTAGCAGCCAGCCGCGCGCTATGTACGTAGTAAAGGCGATTGATCAATAAAATCTGCTCCGCGAGCAACGGCCCCTTTTTTTTCTATCACACATACACAGCTCCGCTGCTCGCTCGCGTCTAGCACACACACGCGTGTGGAGGTACGTTTTTTTTTGGCTCTCGTGTATATTATTTTACGCAAGAGAGCGAGAGATACACGGCACTCACTCACGAAGATAGACACTTTTCTTCTTTCTTTTTATTTATAAACGCGGCGTTCAAAAAAAATTGGTGCGTGCCAGTTTCTGCGGTGGTGTGTGGTGGCCACGCCACGCGTTATTTTCTTCTCGCGAATAATATAACTTCTTCACTTCGCGCTCCGCGTATAATATAAAACGGTGCCACACCTAAAGCCAGTCACATCGCACACAGCAAGGTATATTACCAGCGTTGTTGCCTCAATTGAGCGGCCGCGCGCGCGCGCGTTACATGTATAGTTTGCGTATATAGTATGTAGCGGAGAGAGAATTTTTTTTTTAACTCTCTCTCTCGCTCCTATATACTCTGCGAATGTGTGTGCTGGAGTAGTGGACGCGCTGCTGCTCCGGCCACGGACTGTGTGTGAGTAGTAAAGGTATCGGATAGGATGCCGTGCAGAATTGCAGGAGCGGCGGTTTGAATGGCGGAGCAGTAGCGACATCTACTACGCTATACTATATGCGTGAAAAGGTGTGTAGTAGTACAGTAAGTGTTATTATTGCCAAGTGCTGGATGCCGCCGCTGTAAATAAATGTATACAAATACACGCTCCCTTTAAAAAGTACCCCCGTGTCAGGGATCGTGGGATACCTGAGAAATTGGCCATTGTTCGGCGTGTGCATTTTTCGCTGCACACGCTCACGATGCAGACGCCGGCGGCGGCGGCCGAGGGGTGAAAGTAGCTAAACGGCGTCCGGCGGCGGCGGCGAAGATGATACTTATCGTACGTGCCGGGGATGCTGTGCGCAGTACAGTACATATAGTAAATCGACACAAAGCCGGCTGTTATACACATAGGTATACCGTATACGTATATAGATACTGAAAGTAAGGGGATGAGAGTTACTGCACATAATATCGACGCGATGCTGCGCTAGCGGCCGTACTTTTTATTTGCCCTCGGCTTGGCAACGGCATATAGGGGATTATATTCCAATGTGCTATATAGAGATATATATACCTGCAGCGGTGACAACGACGACGGCGCGACGCGATTCTTTGCTCTTTTGCAGCTTATACGAGTGCACGTTTGTGCCGTCGATCGCAATCATTATACGAGGGGGGGAACGTGAATTTTGTGCTTTGATTTCTGTGTATGACGTTGCGATTCTCTCCCTTTTCTCACGCACTGTGTACAATATAATACCGCATAATACTCGCTGTATATTATATAATGCTTGATTCGCGACTTTTCACACGCGTTTACGGAATTCGAATATTTCCTGGGACCTCTCAAGGGTGGACGATGTATAACGTATTAATCGCAGAACCCGGCGCCAATGTCTGGTCGCCTTGATCGGTTTATTGGCGACAAACCAAAAAGTCGATACAGCTTGCATTTCATCGTTATTTTGTTTTTCTCTTAGAGCACGACGAACGACAACGACACGGCCAGCACGGTGACGCCGATCAAGGCGCCGCCCCAGGGTCACAATCACGCCCAGGCCAAGTACAGCAAGCTCCAGACGGAGCCCGGAGACGACGACATGAACAGCCCGCACCGGATGTGCCTGCAGGACGCCATGTGCAATCCGAATTATCGGCTGCCCGGCATGACCCTCGCCGCGCCGAAGAAGCTCACGCACTCGCAGAGCGACAATACGGGCATACTCAAGACCGTCTCGAGGCAGATCGGGTCGCAGGATCTGGACGAGCGACAAGTGTGAGTGTGTGCCCGCTGCTGCAGCGGGAGTATACGTTCGCGATCTATTATTATGCTATTTTTTTTTTCTTTTCTTTTTTTATTGCTTTATACAGGATGCTGGACGATCTCGGCAACGAGATGGAAATCATCACGGACTCCAAGTACGACACGACCATGTCCAAGATGGCGCGGGTCTTTCAGCTGAGCAACGGCAACTACAAGAACAAGTACGCGCCGGCCCCGACGCAGGCCAACGTGACGCCGCCCCATCATCGGCGCAGCAACTTCGGCGGCGGCAAACAGCAGCAGCAGCTCGACAACGATTACAATCGGCAGATTCCGAATCCCTGCTCGATAACGTCCACCATAACCAATTGTTTTTACATATGCAATAGAAATTAATTAGATAGCTATACTATTAATGCAATTAATAGACCGTATTACACATTATGAGCTTTCGCGAATGGGCGTCTAATTAATTATCCATTATTATTAGCGATTTTTGATTTTCATCGTTATATAGATAATGTAGATGTATTATATGTGTGTGTAATAGAGCGCAGCGACGATTTACCGAATAGTCTTATTATACATTATTAATATAGCGTATACATGTGTTCATAAATTACTATAACGATTTTTTCATCTATTATAAGTTTTCTAGTCGATAGATCGTAAATTGTTGTATTTGTTTCCGTTATTTTGTTGACTTTTTTCGATTATCGCGATGAAGATCCATCTATCTATTGACGGAGCTTGTCTTTTTCTTGACTTGTTTTTACAATATTATATTGAAGCTAGTAACTCTACGATAGGTAGAATTTAGTGAAGTAATTTTTAAAAAGCTCTAATTACGAAAGCATAACAACAACAACAACAACAACAACAAAAACCACAAAAATTGAACGGAGCAATATAGTTTACTTGTGCTTCGCGTTCGGTCCATTAGTTTATAAGTTAATTGCCGATTACGAATTTCTATATATGATACGCGTATTATAATTATTATAAAATTCAATCGACATAACGAACGGGACACTCACAGAGGTGATATGTATTAGTTGATGTAATTTTGAAGTAAATGCGCACTTTTTAGGGATTATCCAATGATACCTAAAAGAGATTCTTCCTTTTTGTCTCAGTCTTTTTTTTCTTTTCTGCGAATCAAAGACGAGAAAAGAAGGAAAAAAATAAAATCGCCTACGTAACTGTTAATCCAGTATAAAAATAGTTATGATCGTTGTAGCGATGTAATAGCAGCGTATAAAAAGTAAATCAATACTACGATTAAAGTATATTTCTTAGGGAAAATATATATTCGAAAAAAATATATATATGAGGAAAAACAAAAAACGTGTCCATGCCAAAAAATTGTCCATTGTATGCCAAACGTCATAAAAAAATGAATACATTATAGTAAGAAAATAAGGAAGGAAGGGAGCAGCAACGAGTGCAGCAGTGATTATAAAAGTTTGCACGATTTACTCGTGTTGAACACTTACAATTATTACGTAAATAATAATAATAAATATTAACACAAAGTAAACAAATTATTTTCATCTCAAAAAATCAAATACGATGATGCGATAGGCAAGGGAAAAAAATCAATAAACTCAATCTATATTACTATAGTAACATTAAATTACTAATAGCGTGTACTTAAATAAATCACCAGAGTCCAAGCGTATTTTACTGTGAAGTTTTATCTATTTTTACGGAATATGCAATCGAACTGATCGTTATTATGCGGGGGAGATAATGCGGGCAGTAAATTGTCAAAAAATATAGGGCCAGAGAGAACCGCGACGCATCCATGTTGTATTTGCTCTCGGTTTTTCTGGATAAATTTTCAAAACTTATACTCAGCATTTACTTAAGTTATTACTTAGCGAATACTTGTAACCGAAGATATTTCTAGTACATTAGTTACTGTAAAAATGTTCATTTTTGTAATTCTTAAATAATATAAGTACTATTTTTTTAGCAATTCTAGTCAATTCAATCCGTCTATGAACACGAATAACTTGAAATCTACTTATATAAGTCACTCTCGTTCTTAACAAAGACTTCGTTTGTACTTGATTTCAATTGTTCAGGAACGATGACCATTTGTCCAAAAGTACATTTAAGGGCCAAAGTACGTTAGTATGTATGTTTGATAATGTATTATTTTTTCTGGATTTTTTGTTAAAATTAAATAAGAAAAATACACTCACTCACAAACACACAGCCATTATACATTAAAAAACTATTAAATTAGCATTCAAAAGTGTTTAGTGATTTTGTATCTCAGCAATGTACATTGGTGACTGTTACTAATGCATATACTTTAGGAAAAGGTAAAAGAAAGAGATGTAATTTATAAATACACCTTGTTGACTCGATATGTAGATTTACTGTATTGATTAATAAAACTACATGGAACTAGTTTTACAAATTATGCACGTGATTTTTGCTTTAATTTACTTCATTATCATAGTGTTCTAGACACTTAGCTACAGTGTAAGTATAAAAATAAAATTTATTAAAAGAATAGATGTTTATTGAATGTTTATTTTATTTTTCTAAAAATTTTTTTGTTATTTCATCTTTATATTATGTAAAAAGCGTAAATAAAAATGAATCTTATTATTTTTGTAAAAGTACAAACGTATGAGGAAGAAATTCGATACGCATCATATAGCTTAACGATTATATATGAATTTTTTGCATGATAAATATTACACATTACTTTTGAGTTAACAGAATATAGAAAATTGGTCCGGTATAGAAATTCATCAATAGAGAATAATTCTTCTATTTTAATTATTTTTTTATAAATATTTTATTTAAATCATCATATAGAAAAGGGAGAAAAATCGTTGGCATATGATACTTAAAGTATTGCAATTGTTCAAATTGTGCCTGATCGTGTACAAAAAGAGGGAAAAAACATGTTGAAACTGTTATAAGTTCAAGACATTCAAAGGTGCCTTCACGGCTCATTGTATTTTTTATACATAACATATAAAAAAGGAGAGAGAAGAAACTTAAACACTCATATATAAGTATTAAAAAAATGGCATCGTTAATGTGATTTGCTTAAGATTTACATTATGCATCGTACTGTCGATAAATTGGGCATTCTCCGACTCATGTATACTCATCATTATATCGTGTGAGATATTTTATATGAACACGTGTCTTTCATGTAAAATTCAGTTGTTTTTTTGTTTTCAGTGATCTAATACAGTATTTTTATATGCTCTATTAAATTATATGTGTTACGGCTTAACAATAGATTTATAATGTTACACTTACACAAAAAAAACTTTACAAACTCTAGCCACTCCTATAGCAAGTAAATAGCAGCACTGACAATCGCACATTAATTATTAAATGCGACTTCAAAATGAATTCATTTTTTAAAGTCTATAATGCACGTCACTTGATTGTCGTGACGCGTCCGGACTTGTACTCTTTACGACTTTTGGCGTAAGAGTCCTCAGAAGTCTTGAAACGGGGTAGTGGACGCCGTCTCTCTGTGATGTAGTATCTAAAGTTCTTAAAGTTTTTCAGTGTAATACAATGTGACAAAAGTCAAGTTAAAATTTTGAAATAACACGATAGGTTTTTTTTAAGTCTATATGAATAATTTGTTCCAAGTTCAGATCAAATAGTTTTTCTTGCAACGATCTTCTCGTTTC
>CACVKI010141103.1:0-33724 GCA_902732785.1 Trichogramma evanescens | reverse complement strand
TTTCAAACACGTTTTCCAGGAAATCTGGTCGGTGGAATTAGCTAAAATTTTTACCAGATATTCAGAGCAACAAAATGAATGCTCTCACAGAGCCGTTTTTCGATATTCGATTTAGAAAAAAAGATATAAATTAAACAAATTTTTCGACTCTGTCGGTAAAAAATGTGGGGTACAGACCCCGTTAACGAGGTGTTCTTAAATCTTCAGTATAATTAGAGAAGCTGAACTGTAAGCAGCAAAGGAATATAGAGTCAACTGGATGAAAAAATTATTTAGACGTCACCACGTGTTCAATTAGACTCGACATACATCTTTGTGAAGTGCGGTTTAACAGTCAATACACGTTGTGAAGCTGAACTCTAAACAGTAAAGGAAGAGTGATTTTCGTGAAAATAATAAAAAACATCTTAAATTATAAAAAATTATGTGTATATGTGAGTGCTGTAAAACAATGTCAAGGTCCGACAATGATTACTCTGGTGAAAGTTTCCGTGGTGAAAGTAAAGGCAACGAAATAAAGTACAAATATATCAAATACTTAGATGAACTTAACAATCTTCGGGGTGACATGAATTACAAATTCCATTTAATTACAAACGATGACGGAAAATTGATGATTATAAACTCGCTGAGAAAGGGGGCAGATTTGAATTCAGCCAATCCGAAAGAGTTTTTTGTGCACACGATTTGCAGACACTACAACGACAGGGAGTCGGCAGAATTCTTGGAAAAATTATTGGAGGTACCGATGAATTTGGAGGTCCTGGACAAGTGGGGCAGTACACCGCTACATTTGGCTCTGAAGCACGAATGCAAGAGGGTGGCCTCTTTGCTGCTTAGATACGGCGCCGATCCAAGTGCAGCTAGAGTCGACGATGGAAAGACTCCTCTGCACATAGTATCCGAGAGATGGAGCGAAAAAAATAGTCTGGCCCGCTTCTTCAAAGTCTGCGACTTTTACCAGCAGCCTATACAAGTCGATGCCCGTGACAAGTCGGGTAACACAGCACTGCATTCGGTAATAGACTCGCGATACGGAATAAAAAAAAATGAGGCAGTAGAAACACTGCTGAGAAGAGGGACGATCCGAATCTGGCCAACAATTATGGTACGACTCCTCTGCACTTAATTTACAGGCAACGCGAAGTTGATAATGACTTGGCGGAGTTCTTTTTCGCGATATGTAATGAACTAAGTAAACCGCTCGAGATAAACGCCGTAGACAAGCTTGGCCGGACACCGCTACATTTGGCTCTGGATCACCTGCCGCGGGAGACGGTCAATTTCCAATTACTGCTACAAAACGATGCGGATCCGAATTTAGCCGACGATGACGGAGAAACTCCTCTGCTCCTCGTTTGCAAGAGAAATCACACCGACTTGTTTGAGACATTTATCAAGATTTGCAGCAAGAAACATTGATCCTTGCTAGTCAATGCTCAGGACAAGGCAGGTAAAACATCGCTACACTATGCCTTGGGTCGGGGTAGCGAGCAGATGATCGAATTCTTGCTGAAAAATGGCGCCGATCCCAACATCGCCGACGTGAACGGACTCACTCCTCTGCACATTATTTGCTCGGGTGGAAGTGACTATTATGAATTGGCGAGGATGTTATTCGACATCAGCGACGAGCGTCAACTAAAATTGCAGGTCAATGCTCAAAACAATAAGGGCAGAACAGCACTACACGAGGCTTCACGATTCGGCCACGAGCAGTTGACTGAATCGCTGCTGAGAAGAGGCAGCAATCCCAATTTGATCGACGAGAATGGATCGACAGTTCTGCACCTGCTTTGCGACGAACGCGCCAATGATAACCGTGACTTGGTGCAGATGGTATTGGAGCTCAGCCACGACGAATATCGGCCGGTGGACATCAATATCCTCGACAAATATGGCGAGTCCCCGCTGCGCTATGCTCTGTCTCATGGCCACACGCGGGCAGCCGTGATGCTGCTGAAAAACGGAACCATGCCAAATTTGGCCAACGCAATATAATAGGATCGAGTCTTTTACACATCATTTGTAAGGAAAAAAGCGCCGACGCTGAATTGACCGAGACGTTCTTCGAGATCTGTGGCGAGCAGCTGCAGGTCAACTCGCAGAACCAGAAGGGCCAGACCGCGCTACACCTGGCTTTGCAGTACGGCAATAAGCAGGCGATTGAATCGCTGCTGACAAGAAGCGCCGATCCCAATGCGACCGATGAGAACGGATCGACACCTCTGCATGTTGTTTGCGAGTATTCCGAGGATGACTACGACTTAATGCAGATGTTGTTCGAGCTCAGCAACGACGAATATAAGCCGTTGCAAGTCAATCTTCAGGATAATTTGGGAAATACACCGCTACACACGGCTCTGTATAGTGACCGCAAAAATTTTGCCCAATTACTGCTGAGAAACGGTTCCAATCCGAATCTGGGTAATAAGGACGGCCGTACGGCTCTACACATTCTTGCACTACGTAATCATGATGGTTTAGCGGAGGTGTTCTTTAAGATCACCGATGACCAAAAGCAGACGTTAAAAATCGATGTCCAGGACGAGTCTGGTGACACGCCATTGCATTCGGCAGTGCAGAACGGGCATATCGTCTTAACCGAGACGCTGCTGAACAGAGACGCCAATCCAAATGTAGCCAACCACGATGGAAAGACTTCTCTGCGCATCGTTTGCAGGAGAGGCAACAATAAAAACGCCGAGCAGATTTTTTTCAAGGTCATGGAAGCGAAGCATCAAATTTTGCAGGTCGATGCCCAAGACAAGCAGGGTAACACACCATTGCACTTGTTACTGGAACCAAGGCACCTTTCAAAAGAAACGAAAATAAAGATGATCGAAGGGCTGCTGCGAAGAGGCGCCGATCCGAATGCGACCAACGGCCTCGGAGAGACTCCTCTGCACACTACTTGTTACAATCACGTTGCTGCATTGTGGGCGATGACGTTATTTAGAGTCTGCGATGACATTCAGCAAACGGTGCAGCTCGACGCTCGCGACAAGCGGGGCGACACACCGATGCACCTCGCTACGCAGCGGAAGAGCAAGAAGATGGGCCAATTATTGTTAGAAAGAGGCGTCGATCCGAATTCAGCCAATGCGGAAGGATTTACAGCTTTGCACAGTTGCTTGAATCACTGGGATGATGAATTTGGAAAGATGTTATTCGAGGTCTGCCATAAGCTAAACGTGTCAGTACAGGTCGACGCCCAGGACAAGCACGGCAACACACCATTGCACCTGGCTGTGGCTAGAAACTCCAAGCAGATGATCGAACTACTGCTGAGAAACGGTGCCCGATGCACATTTAGCTGGTAATTGGTTGGGCCGTCGTACACCTCTGGAGTGGGCTGTGTGGAATATCAAGGCACCCATAGTCGATTTGCTCTTGAAGTATGGCGTTGATTTGACGAGCTTCGTTTTTCCCTCTGAGAGTAAATTCGACGAGAGATCGAAAATGGGATTGTTTGAATCATCGCCTGATTTTAATCCGATTATCCTACAATTGATACAAGTATCTCATGCTCTGGCCGTCGTCGAACTCCTTGAGGATAGTGGATACGAGCTGGATCGAAAAAATGCTCTGATGATCCTGAAATTATTCATCAAGAATGGATTGTTTGAAAATTCGTCGGCAAATGTTGACGGATTTTGGTATGATGATGTTGAGTTCGAAAAAAAAGCGAAAAAAATAAAAATAAATTACTTGAAAGATCCAGACTTTTCGCTCTACGATCTTGTCTGTTTACGGCCCGAAGAGGCGGCGAAAATACTCACATGTTCAGATTTCTACGAGTTTGCACTCTTGAAAAGATTGGAATACTTCCCCAATAATTTCAAAGAAACTTGTGTCAGGCATTTGTGTGAGACAATGTCGAGAGTATACTTCCGATGCTGGGCACTGGATTCTTTCATGAGGATGTCAGGCTTGCCATTTGAGTGTAGTATAATGATCATCCATGAATCATTCACGAAAAAAGATTTGTGGAATGTTTGTTTGGCAGCTCAAGACGGGACTATTGGTCAGGACAATTTGGCTATCGTTGCTAATAATAATAGCGATAGTAATAATGATTGTAAAGTAATAAGCGAAGAAGATTAACTTAAAAAATTAACTGTTTTTTTTAAGTCTAGAGTTTAATGTATAACATTAAAAATTTTTATATCATTCAAATAAATAAATTAATTTTAAAAATGAACTTCGATTTTTCTTTTCATAATCATACGATCATTAACTTAAATTGTTTACTCATTACCACAGAACCAAAAACCATAGTTACCTATAACATAATATAAATATGATAACCTAAGATGGGTTGATTTAAAAAAATATGAAATGATGATTAAACAACGAAATTTATCAAGTCTTGCCTCAACATAATACGCATGCAGGTCCATTCAACAATTTGCAATGTCCAGTTTTAATTGGGATATAAAAATATAAAAATTTATTAAGATTTACGAACAATTGGACATTGTCAATCAATTGAGCTTAGCAGATATTTAGAACATTTGTTAGCTTCTTTTAAAGTATACAACCGTTGAGTTTTTAAAATAATAATTTAAATCCGATACATTGTTTCAATGCGGAACGGAAAAAAATATCGTGGGGCGCAATAAAAAAACTTACAGTTGAAGCTATACAAAAAGCCATTTTGTTACGTCAACTAATATTTCTGGTATAAGTAACAAAATTATATTTTTTGTTACGGCAATCAAAAATTTTTGTAGCACCAACAATTTTCTTAGTTGACGTAACAAAATGGCATTTTGTAGTTCCAACTATACGAGTTTTTTATTGAGTTCCAAGATTTTTTTTTCTGTGTTTTTTTTCATGCGACATCATGTTACACGAAAATATCTTAATTGTTTTTTATCCAATCAAGTATAATTTTGAACAAAAGTCCTATACATTCTATCCGAATTCCGTTGCATTGATGGTTTTTAAAATTATTCACCATAATGAAATATAAAACTATAAAATGCGTTTAAAAGTTATTATGCTTTAAACAAATTGAATAAAAAGAATCTCCCCGTTGACCATGTAATTCAAAATTAATTTCTATCCAAAATAAATACATGTATGAGAATCCAGTGTGACAAGGACTTTAAAAGGAAAATTGTCTACTTTTAGTTCGTCCGTTGATTGAAGTGCCGAACCAGCTAGTTGGGGCGCCGATGAGAACCGACGTGACGTTATCCTGCAAAGTTGAGGCTTCGCCGAAACCTATTAATTATTGGACCCGTGAAAACGGTGAGTTTACAAAGTTCGTATAACTCGTGGCACTCATAGTTGATATTATATGGATTAAAAGAGATCCCCCGCCCTCTCCTTCTCACAATTCCAGCCTTTTCTGATTTTCAAAACCTGTGAATTAACGAGATCTACATACTCGAAGTTCCCGTTTGACATTGTTTCGATCGTTTTTTATTTTACTCTTTTCGACAGAACTTTCAACTATTCTCATTACACGAGGTCATAATCTTCTTCATCTTTTTTTGCAGGAGACATGATCGTCACGAACGACAAGTACTCGATGTCGGAAGAAGTCGCCAATACCTACAGCGCCCGGATGCAGCTGGTCATCATGAATCTCCAGCCCAGGGATTTCGGCGGCTACAAGTGCATATCGAAAAATTCGCTGGGAGACGCCGAGAGCGGAATTAGATTGTACGGTAAGGCAATTGTCATCTTGTATTATTATACTCGCTCTCGTTGCAAAAGTCCATCAACTGCCGCTGCGATAAGCAGCAGCAGAAGCAGAGAAGCTTCGTCAAATATTAAATTACCAGATTCGCGCGCGCGAGAAGATTAAAATGAATTTTAAAGGAATTGTCAGAGGCCACGAGCGCGCAGAGCTATTTACCGCAACTGCGTCCATTATAGTATAGCATTATCGCGTCGAGTATATAAACTACTGCACTTGGAGGACGCCCTCTGCCCCACGCTAAATAATAAGAAAAGTTACACAATAACGAAACTATTCGAACGAAGGCTAAAGCTGACCAAGCTTCCTTCTCCTCCTCCTACTGGAACATGCACAAATAGACGGTGGGTATATAAGGATATATCGAAGCGAAGCCCGCGAGCAGTTTATTAATAACAGGATCAGGACTGCGCACGAAGCGAAGAGCACCACGGAGTAGCAGGCCGCGCGCGGCGTAGTATATATATATCTGTATATAGCCGGAGCGGTGATGTCTGATATCCGATAAAGAGCTTTATGAAATCTCCGGTTAACTCGGGCTATAAGGCTGCCGAGAGAGAGAGAGAGAGAGAGAGAGAGAGCCAGAGGGCCACAAGAGCCGAGGCGAGCGCCGGAAAGAATATTAAATTCGAAAATCGAGTTGCGCGAAGAGAGCAGCAGCAGAATATCGCGAATCAACT
Organism: Trichogramma evanescens; assembly: GCA_902732785.1. NCBI lineage: Eukaryota > Metazoa > Arthropoda > Insecta > Hymenoptera > Trichogrammatidae > Trichogramma > Trichogramma evanescens. Next base: position 27,331 of record CACVKI010141103.1, on the reverse strand, counting down.
CCGGTGGCGCGCGTCGTTTATAAAATAATTTGTTTACTTTATAATGAAATACTTATCTGCAAACACAGAGAGAAATAAGGCGAGCTAGGAGTATAATGTATCTCTCTCTCTATCTCGAGCTTTATTAAATATATTAGCGGTAAGTTCATTTTCTGTTTAATTTTTTTTTCTGTTCTCTCTGCCTCTCTTAAAGCTCGACACCGCCGCTGCTGCTCATTGCCATCATTTCCGAAACGCTTAAAATATTTTTCACCCCTCNCCCCCCGTCGAGAGTCGTGACCGTGCACAAACGGCTTATCTGCGATCAGCGGCACGTCGAGTTCTCTGCTGGCGCTGTAGAGGCCGCAAAAGGAGGAGAGAGGACTTATGTATATTATCTGCCTTTTTAGCGCCACCACCACCACCGCCGACGAGATAGAAGAAAGTCTCGAGTGTTCGCGCTCGCGCCAAGAGAGATGCGAGACGAGCAAGTGAGCTTGCAAGTCCGTTTACATTGTGGAAAATATATCCCGTCTTGAGGATGAGACAGAAAAAGCTCTATACACACTCGGCTGGGTTATATGTACCCTTAATAACGCCCTGCATTTTCAATGACTTTTCGCGCGCCCGCGCGACGTTAGTTTCTTTTATTTGGCTTTTGAGCTTCTTTACTTTTCATGCTCTTTTGATCTGAGAAAAAAAAGAAGTTTTTACCAAGTTTTTTCCCTTTGACTACGATTGTTAAATTGGATTTACTCGGGGGGTATGCCAAGGAATTTTGAAGCGAAACTTTGTAAATATTTTGGTCGACCATTTACGTAGAGAGTACTTTCGAAATTAGCTCAGATCTTTAATTAAATTTAATCATCAAAATAATTTCAAGTTTATTTCTACGGTGCGAATATATAATATTCTTGAAGTCGGAACTCGCGCAGCTCAATATAAGGTCAAGAAAGGACGAGCGAGGGACGTGCGCGGAGGGTTTACGTGTCGGCGCCTCTGCGCGTAGAAAACGGAGACGGCTGTCCGAGCTTGACTAATTGCCTGGCCTTGTTGGACTAATTTATATACTGTTTGGTCACTAGTAGATTATAATTGCGGGCTAGAAGAGACCGGTCGAGGCGCGCTCGGATGTCTTCTCTGATATATCCCGGATTTCTCGGGAAAATGTTGAAAAAATTATTTTTAAAATTGTTGATTTCAATTAACGTTATAAATTATAAAAAATTAATCAAAGCCCTCTCGAAACAACAATATAGATAGTGGAAACGCTCGTTGCAAGGAGAAGCTTCGTATTATCAGCGTGCTACTCTTTTCTAACGGCCGGAGCGCGCGTAAGAGAACAAATAAAAGCGAATTTTTCTCCCTCCGGTAAAAGGGTATAGAGAAAGCGAGGTGAAAAAAAAAGGAAGAAGAAGCTAAAGGAATAAGATAGCTTATATGAAGGCCTTGTCAGTGGTCAAAGCAAGAAGGGTTGAAATATCTACACACACGCGCGTGAGTGGCTATAGTACGAGCTTGCAACATGCCGTCGAAAGTAGCAGTTTAGCTCTCTCTCTCTCTCTCACTCTCGTCTGATAACACTTGGCCAAGACTTTTATCGATCGTGTCGCGCGCGCTGGCAACAGATGGCTCACCCAATTTTCGCCCTTACGCTGCTGCTGTACCTAAACTCCGCTGCTGCTGCTCGTTTGCTCGCAGCAACACACATACAGCAGCTACACAACTATAACACGCGCTGCGGTGGATATATACGCGCGCGGCGGCGGCGGCGGCCCTTATATCTATAGCGAAGTAGTAGCTGATAAACGATAACTAATACGCGCGCCGCAGAGAGCCAAGATATTGTTTTAGCGACTTTAGGGAGGGTTGGCTGGCTGGCTGGCTGCTTCCTCTTTCAGTTTTGCCGCAGCATACTCGCACACACTTACACAGACGCGCGGACAACGGTAGCAGCGGCACTTCTTGCCTTCTTCTTTCTTCCCTCGTAGCAGCGCAGCAGCAGCAGCAGCAGCAGCAGCGATCGTGCATGAGCGGTTTATCATACCAAACACTCGACGCGCGCGCGGGGATAGGTAGGAGGATGAGAGGAAAAGGCTTGGCTGGTTTTCCTTATACTTTCCACCCCTTACACTCTTATACTCGGCGTGTGCACTTGACGCTCGCGCGTTCGCTGCTTCTTCTTCTTCCTCGCCGCACTATGCGCGCCGATAACTTTGTTCTCGAGCTTCTTACCCTCTTCCTCGTTTTTTTTTTTGTATCTTCGCTTATACTCTCGATCCTCTTTTTCTTTTACCTTCCTTCTTTTTTTGTTGTTGTTGGTACGCGAGGTATCGTATACACTCTCTCTCAGGCGCATGGCGCAGTATGCGTGTGTATCGGTCTTTTGCTACCCCCGCCTCTTCGCGATCTCTCTCTGCCTCCGGTAATTCGAACCTACGTACATATAGCTGCGGCAAATCACCGCGCGCTTTATCCTTCTCCCACGGCGCGCTAGCTACTCGAGCGGGGAGAAAGGATTCAGCGTAACGGAAAGAATAGATAACCGGCGCAGGAAATAATAACTGTGTCAATTTCTCGCTTCGATTACAACCCGATAATTTCTCTGATGTCTAAAGCTCATGCATTCTCTTTTGTTTCTTCTTTTCGCAGAGATAGCGCTGCAGGAGCACAAAAAGGAGTACGACAACGGCGACAACGAGTACGGCGGCAACAGCGAGGACGAGCGAGAGCTCGGCAATCGTCTCAATCACGTGTATCAGGGCCTGCGCGAGAGCGGCGGGGCCACGGCCCAGCCCAAGGCCAATGGAGCCGATGCCACTGCTGCTGCTGCTGCTGCCCGGACGACGCTACTGATGACGACGCTGCTGCTGGTATTCTTCTTTGCTACGACGAGAATCGACTCCGGTGCGTAGAAAAAGACGAACGCAGCGCGTCAAAGGTGGGAGACACATAAAACTGTACAGAACAATTTTTTAATCGTAAGAAAAAAAATCGTGTACTTATAAGGGGCGGTCTTTTGATTTCGAACTTTGTGTCGTTATATATTATGGTGCAGCGTTGATCGAGGACGAATTTAGGACGATATAACGATATCGGCAGCTGTTTGGCTGCGCCGAGGGCGTAAAATTTCGATAAATGCTTTGAGTGACATTACCACACACATATCAATGTTTTTTCGTATACATCGTTCGTAGTGTGTAATTATCTTCTTTTTTTTCGGCGCAGCCACTCGCATATTTATATAAATATAAATATTATATTATATATAATACAATGGTTAATCGAAAGTGTGTGTTGAAAGTATATTTTATAAATGTGGATTATATAAGATACGATTGGCACGAGACAAAAAAATTTTTTCTTTATCGGAAATGAGAAAATCGTTGAAATGTTACGAATGTTCTGTTATTGAGTTGAGCACAAATTTTGTACACTACAATGAGATCATATATATAGAATATATTGTATTATGATGCCTAAGTCTGTGCGTACAAGATATATGATACCTAATGTACATATTTTCAAGCTCAAGCCAAATGAAAAATCGAACGCGTTTACAAAACAAAAATGATATATTATGGGCTTATATGTAGCCTGAGCTCGATTTTTTAATTCTTTCATGGGATTTTTCTTTCCTGTTTTATTGATTTTTTTTTAATTTTAATATTTGTATTTCTCTGAGATATAAAGCTGTTTCTATTTTTCGTAAACTTTACGTTTAAAACTTTTTTTTCTTTGCATTCTTCAGTCGCATTAAGATGGCAATAACAACAAAAAATGTAAAAGGTAAAAGAAATTATGCTCGAGTGTTCGTAAAGAGCAACCTATGCGCGTTCGATCACCTCGCCCCGAGTTGCAGCCATAACCATTTCATATTCCGATGAAGTGTGCGCCACCTGGGCACTGTAGCTCAAATGGTTTCCACTGAATGTTATGACTGGTAAGAGGCATTTTTAAAAAACACGAAATGCCGGTAAGCGCAAAAGAAATAAAAAAATTTCAAAAGTAAATAAAGGAAAAAGGCTTGCTGTAACTCAATGAGAGATAAAAATGTTGGAATTTTGAATAATTCAATAAAAAGGGTAAGAAATATCCCATTAAACAATGGAATAAAAAAATTAGATTCCTAGGTATACGTAAGCCCTCAGCGACTAATTCGGAGATTTCATTGTAAAAGTTTTATAAATTATCACTTCCGAAGCTTACGTTTGCGGCTCAAATTCCAGATCTCATGAACTATCCTGTAATTAAACCGTGCCAAAAATTATTTTTATTCCAAAGAAAAAGAGTCAACAGTTTTCTCAATAAAGTTGAGGAGAATTTAGAAGTACTAAAACTTTTTTTCCGTTGATCTACCCACATTTCCAGTATATCATGCTAAAACAAAGTAAACTTGCTTAATTCACTCCTTAGTATTCAAATTTTCTTCAATTATTTTATTTTGATCATTAATATCTCTACATAAAAGCTTACTTTCCACGCGAATCGCGATCAATGCAGTGCATTTAGGAAACGCCGCGGTAATAACTTTGATACAGGTTTTTTACTCCATAAGCTTTTACCTTCTTCAAAGTACACGTCCTCTCATCTTACTCTATACGTCGCACTGTCATAATGTTCACGAGATTTTACAAGCATTCGAGGCATTCTCATTTCGCGTTGTAATCTCTCTCTCCCCCGGGGAAGGGAGCGCAATTAATATCAATCGTCGGAAGCTGCTCATTGCATACAAGCAACATGACGACGCGTTTCAGCTCATTATGCTCGTCGTGAATATAAAGACAGGCAGAAGAGAGAGAGAGAGGCGGAGACACAGAAGCCAGAGGTAGAGAGAAAAGAGCGATTTTCTCTCCGGTGTGCAGTGCTGCTGCTGATGTCGAGGCCTCTCAGGGGTGAAACTTTCTATCTACCTCTCTTTTTCACTTTTCTCTATTTCTCTCCAGGCTTACGTGTGTGCGTGGGAGCTGTGCCTTTCTTCTTCTGCAGGCTGTGAACACAGCGCTCCGCATTGCCACAGTGCAGCAGCAGTAGCAGCAGCAGCAGCAGTAGAGGTATACACTGCTGCGCTCGGTTTCTCTCCCTCGCACTTCATATCGCGGATTAGCGAGCACCTGTTGCTGCTGCTGCTGCTGCCGCTGCCGCTGCTACTGCTGCCACGGCTATACACCGACGAGCCATGGAGCTTTCCTGGAAATCTAATTGCTTCCTCGGCACGCGAACATCCCAAGCAAGTCTCCCACTCTATCTTTCTCTTTCTTTCTCTCTCTCATTCTCTCTTCCTTTCTCGTCGTCTTTCTTTCTTCGAGTTATTATATTGGCAGGTAAGCGTAAAATAAAAAGACGAAGAGGAAGAAGAAGGAAGGAAAATTTCGCCCAACGGGTACACTTCAACGGAGCTAAGTGCATTGCATTAAATGGCTCGAGATTTCTTAAAAGATTGTTTCAACGTAAGCTTACTTGTTTTTACTTTTTTTGCCGCGCCGGCACCCCTGTGCTTTTTCCCTTCCTCCTCCAAGCACTCTCTCTCTCTCTCTCTCTCTCTCTCTCTCTCTCTAACTCGCCAACTGCACAAGCCAACCAGAAACAACGCAAATCTTCTCTCTCTCGTTTTCATTTCGTTTCGTGTAAAACTCATTTTAAGTAAAAGCAGTAAAATGCGGAAATTACTCTCAGAGGTAATTTTTTTCCCTCTGTCCCACACCGTTTACATTACGATTTCAGAGTATAATGGCAAAACAATTTTTGTTTCGCTCGCACAACTCGTAAATAAATTTAAAACTATTGTATTATTATATCCTTCGAATGAAAAGAATCGCAACGATCGTCGATTTTTTGCAACTTCGCGAGTCGATAAAATTTATAAGAAAAAGTTAAAAAAAAAAATTAAAAATATCACTCAGCAGTGCGTCGTAACATAATTATATTTTTCAAGTAATTAGGGAAACGAAGTTGCGATGAATCGACGCGTTGAATGAAAATCTCTGTAAAGACGCTGTAAAATAATGTGTTATACTATACTGATGATATTTATAAAAATGTAACTCCATTACATATAAATATGTTATACACAGATAGCCGCATCAAAGTGTTGATAAGGTTGACGTAATACGTACGAGTGTTATTATTAAATGTAGTTCGTAAAAATTTATTTAATGAAATTGAACAAAGCATAATAAGCTAATTAATTATATCAAAGTATAAATGGTGTATATTATCAATAGATGAATGACTAGATGAATTTCATTGTATGAGTTGTCGATCGCTGAAGTCATTTTTTGTTTTGAAATGAAAAATAAAATAACAATAATAATCGAGAACAACTTTTTTTGAAGCGTAACTTATTGCAGATGGAATGCTTGAAAAATTAATTGTACTTGTGAATAAAAAAATTATAGCTAGTTTATGAAAAATTGTTGGCGACTGATGAGTGTTGAATATAAATGCAAAATAAAAAAAGAAGTATATATAATTAATAAGGTGTTTACAGAGAAATCTTAATGTACATAAAACAAGAATGTGAATATATATGAGCATAGTACCAAAAAAAAAGAAAGGCAACAATAATTAATTCTTTTACTGTTGAATATATGTAAGGGTTTCGGCAAGAGAGAGTAAACGCGGCCACGAGATCGTAACAATAGTACCACGATAATATATAAATATATGATTATTATTGTAAACCGAGTAGTCTTGAGAATTGGCGCCTCGCACATTGTACAATAAAGCGCTTCACGCATTTAAACGATGTAAGTTATAGATACGACGACGATTATGGACGTTTGGTTTTATTTGAATTAAAAAAAAATAGTCGCATATTACATTGATTTTTACGTAGGTTATCTTCGAAACTATCATGCGCCGATCGAAACGATAGCGTCGCATCGCATGTAAAATAAATCCCCGAAAAGTTGTAAACCCTATACAACGTGCTGCATACACAGGACAACAAGAAAAAAAATATCATGTATACCGTAATCTTGATTAATTCGTAATTATAAATAGCGAAAACAAAAATTGTAAACTGTACCGTATAAGAAAGAGCCGTAACGATATGCAAAAAAAGAAAGGATTTGATTTAAAAAAAAAACACACGCCTCGCAATCGGAGTGTAAAATGTATTTCCAAAATTGAGACGCACACGCGGATGTATTGTATGCTGCGCATACAATTGCACGGGATTGGTCAGTGCATTAAGTATAGAATTGCCTGTACATTCCACTGTATACGCGCTGTAAGGGGGGTCGAAACGAGAAAGAGTTAATCGAACTGATTCAATTGAAAACAACGGCCGATCGACGAAATTCCTTTTTTAGCCCAATTACTACTACTACTATATAATACACAATTGCGCCGCAGCCGCTGCCGCCGAAAGAGATAACCTGCTATATTGTTTGGACGAAAATATAACAATAAACATGAATAAAATATGATTAATGTAAAATGTTCTTTGCGTCTCGTTTTTATTTCTCCCTCTCTCCTTTCTCTCCCCGCTCGAATATGTATACTCATACAGACCAGTGCAATTAAGTAATCGTATCGCGTCTGTGCGTGCGTGCTACGAGCGCAATAATATTATACAATATTGGCTGAATAATTGAAGGTAATGGACAAAAACTTGAAAGCTCCCTTCGATCGATGCTGCTTGTATGCTCGCGATGAATCTGAACTCCTCTGCACATGTGCTGCGTATGTACGGGTGTGAACGCAGAGAGAAGTACTCGAGGCGCGACCGAGCGATTTGTCGGAAAATCCAATGTATTAACGCGTAACGATTGTGCTGGGCATCGAATAATATATAATAATAATATAAGCCCTCTTTCGATGACCATTGAAATTAATGAGCTGTCGGCGCCGAACGTATCTATAGGTCTCATCGTCGTATAGATATATAGCAGTCGAGCTGACTGCGATGCTCATGTTGACGCCGCGTCGATGGCAGCGACTGTGCAACGTCGCACGACGACGACGACGACGAGCTCGAAACGTGACGTTTGCACCGCAAACAACGATTCTCTCGGTGTGTATATATGTACGTAGCCCCGCGTGCAGCAAAGCTCAATACGTATACACACGTATACGAGATTGCAAGAGAGAGGGAGCGAGAGAGGTGACACTGCACCTCTGGCTGAAGCGAGCACGTCGGTATCTTGGCATGCTTATATCGACTCTATACGCTCTCTCTCTCCCCCTCGTTTCCCAATATCTCAAGTAGTTCCTGTTGATATTGCGATTATTACGACCTTCTCTCTCTCTCCCCCTCTCTCTGGGTATATGCGTGTGCGAGTAAACTCGAGTGCGCATCCACTTTGATTACGAGGATCGCGCAAATGGAAATTGCTTGAATCGAATGGTAATATAAATATTTCCGTAAATAATAATTGTTTTCGATCTATCAAGTGTGTAAAAGAATGAGAACAATATTTACAATTTCTTATGATACATTAATTTATTGTACTTGAATGAACTTTAAGAGAAAGAGCAAATTTTCACTCGAGAAAACCATTTTGTTTTTAAAATAGAAATTGGGTCGCGAATCAAGAAAAAGTAATTACCAAATTACATAATTCACTCCTATGTGTTCCAAGAACTTGAACATAACACAATTCAAACACATATTTGTTTACGTTGAACATGACATAATTCACTCCTATATGTTTCAAGAACTTTACTTTTTCATTTTCGATTTCTGATAATTCGGCCCTGCGACATCTAGCAGTAATTTATGTACTAATTAGTGTTTATGTCGGTAATGACAAGGTCGACCAACGTCTCATTGGAAGCTGGTAACACCAAGTAAATTGAAAAATGGCAAATAATTTGGAATAATGTATAGGTCGTTGAGTGAATAAAGACGTGAGTACGGACGCAGACGAAAAAAAAAAAATTGAACCGAAGAAAAAAAATTTACTCATATTCTTTCTTAGCGCAAATATATCGTTATATAGTATATATGGTCGAGTGATTACGTGAATCGACATATACATTACATCCGATCGTCACAAACGCGCCCACTCGATGAAACATCGAGCTTTTTTCCGTGTGCTTCGAGCAAAGCGAGCGATACCGAGCATATTACATCTGCATACCAGCATTTCGGGGCAGGTGCGTATGTACATTTTATAATATTTTCATTAACAGTCGCTTATCGCGCGATCGCAAGCACGAATACGCCAATCACGCACATTTCTTGCATAAGTATAGTTAGACGAACGATGCGCACGTATCGCATGCACGGCTTCGTTTCGCGATATAACTGCGTACAATATAATGTAATATATTACATATTGGGAGCTTCGGCACAGAAACTAAAAATGAAAAATAGCTACGCGAAAAACAAAGAGGAGCTCCAAAATATTACTAACGCGAGATCGTCCGAAGCACTTCAGCATGTGTACGCGTGTGCGTGCTTGCTTGTGTATGTGTATTATATAAAAAAAATGTACATACACGTATATAATACGGCTCGACGAATACCTTGTTATGACAAGCTTGAAATTTTTGATGCAGTACACACAGTAAAAGAAATGTATAGAGCCAGGGAGGGAGAGAGGATGAGAAAGAGTGAGAGAGAACGAGTGAACGAGCAAACAAGCAACGCGATATGAATATCGGAAAGTTCGTCCCAAAGGAATTCCACAGGTTCGAGCGAGTAGAAGCAAACGTTTCCCTCTACCCCAGCAGCGCGCGAATCTCCATACACAATATCTATATATACATTGTGCTATATATGTCAGCCCACGCGCACTGCAGTTATACCATCGCATTGGTACAGAACCTAAAGAAAAAAAAGAAAGAAAGATACAGAAACGAGAGCTTCTTTCTTCAACTTCTCCTTCTTCTTCTTCATACTTGTTCTTATATTTTAGCTGCAGTGCTCAAAGTTCTGCAGCTCAGGAGCGTTTCCTTATATCAGCAGCAGCAGCAGCAGCAGCCGCGTTTATCCCCGAGAAACAAAATCGCTGAAGGAGGCGAAGATATATAAACTTGTTACGTCGCGAACAAACACCGAAATCGTGTCTGGCAGGTATAGGGTAAGTAACAGCCGCAGCAGCAGCATCTGCCGACGACTCGATGCCATCGCCACCGCCGCCGCAGTAGCAGCAGCTGATCCGATAGTCGATAGCACTGCATATATATCGAAGGATTCGTATAACGGATAAACTTCAACCTTAGCTCGGATACGTACCGGGACACGAATTGCGATTTATATACGAGGCATAAATGTGTTTAAGCATCATGTGTAGGAGCAACTGCAGTCTAAATATTATGTAATTTTACTGACGCACTGCTGTGAAAACGAGAGAGAGAGAGAGAGAGAGAGAGAGAGAGGGATGCATTTTGCGCATCAGGTGTAAATCCGCAACTCGTCCGCTTTCTCTCTCTCTCTCTCTCTCTCTCTCACCTTACTCTCGCATATTAGTTTAGCGTGTAATTAAAAGATCTTTTTCATCAGAAGACTACTTTTCAGCTTGCACAGAGTGAGTTTTCTTTTTTTTTTTTTTTCCTTTCGCTCTCGTTCATTTTTCTTCTTTATTTATTTTATTTTATTTTTTGCAAGAGAAAACCTCGTTTCTCCGTGCTCGCATGCAGATACACTGATTTTCTCTCTCTCTCTCTCTCTCTCTTCCAGCATTTTTTGATACGTTGTCTCCTTTTTTTTTCTCTCTCCTCCTTTCTCTTTTTTTGCCCTTGTTTAGAAACGAGCTTGTTGCAGCTGCGCCGCGAGTTCTTTTCATAAGGCAAACTATTTTCGAGGTTTTCCCTTTGACGAGATAGCTCGGCTCGGCCCAGCAGTAGTGGTAGTAGTAGTGCAGTACACAGCGGGGTATAACGCGGCGCGGCCAACCAGATGCGCGCTGCGCCGCGCGTACATATACCGATGCCACAGAAAGTTATATTAATCTAAGTTCAGCCAGATCGTATCGCGCGCGCGCACACACATAGTAGGGTGCATGTGCGCCTATACACGCGTAACGGATATATAAAATACCGCCGCATGAACTATTTTCACTTTTCAATGGCGCGCGGCGCGTATCGTACGCACAAAAAAAATGTATGTATATCATACTTCCGATTGATAAATATTTTAATTAAAAATTTATCCATTTTTATCTGTGGGTCTCGGCCGTGGAGAGATGATGGGAAATAATACGAAAGCGTATATGGATCTTGCGAAGCATCGGTCAAAAGACACAGTCAATTATAAAATAGACTTTGATGGGATATGGGGAAAATTTGATTGAAAAAGAAGAAAGACGACCGAATGAAATAGACTGCTTAAAGTATGCCAATCATCTTATCGTATGATATTTTTTCGCTGACGTAAAGTCCATAAAGGATTCGTGTCGAGCTACACAACCCGCAGCCAACGTCGTAATTACTAAATTTACAAGCTTGATTTTATTCAAAGGAAAAATACTTTTCAAAAACGGCAAGAAAAAAATAGCGAATATTACGTTACCGGTTTCTGAAAAAAAGTCACGATCAAAGTCCTTTGCCCGAAAGAATACAAAATTCCGATAGTCCGTGATAAAAATAGGAGAAAATAGCAGTATCTACGTACGTATACGCGAGGGTTCGTTCACGAGGTTTGGAGCGCGCGAGGAAATGAAATGTGCACCCCCGGCACGAGCTTGAGTAATTTTGGCAATTTCACTGGGGGCGATCGCCGCCTCGTGCGAGTTTCGGTGCTGCGTGTAGCATATACACGAAGAAGATCGAGACAATACAGCAGCGAACAAATACGTTTGGGGCAACTGAACAAACAGGACAACTGAACTTGCGAGGCCACAATTACTGCGCTGTTTCTTATGTGATTCAGCACCCGTGTAACGATCACGTACGATTTTGGTTTTTAGCCATTGACAGGATGCACTTGACTGTTACAAAACTACTTGAAAATGTTATCCAAAGCGTTTATTATCGTTGTTTTGCCATTAATATCTGTTCAAATATTTTTGTCATTCATATCCGCGCCGATTGTCAACCGAGCACGAGAAAATACATTCTTTTTCTTTTCGCATATACGACACTCTCGTTGTAGCCACGCTCGCGCGTATTTTGCCTGCTACTCACGAGCCGCACGATACATTGTAAACGCCTTTCAATTTTTTTTCCTCGACGTCGACACGTGCCCGCAGCGCCCGTGCACAGGTGCGCGAAGTATTGTGTAAGCTCGTCTGCGGCACGCGCTTTCGACTTCTTCCTAGTATAGGCAGTAACAGCAGCGACGACGGCGTTGGCTGCATCGCGCGAACTGCACACGTATAATGTAAGAGCTCGCGACGAGGGCTCGCTTTTTTTTATCTTCTCTTGCTCCGCGAGTCTGCCTAGTCGTCCGTGGAAGATCGTCTCTGCTCTCCCGCCGCCAGCCCGCCCCGACGAGACATCGAGAACAATGCGCGCGACGTCGCGGCTCCGGCGCGTTAGCGACGACAACGACGACGAGCATAGAATGAAGTAGAGGCTAGAATTCAATGATTAAAAGGAGTAGAGAGACGGAGCTAGAGAGAGACAATGAGAGCTTTTTGTTATATGGATAGTTGTCGCGGTATTCTTGACTTCCGGCGTCGTCTCTGCTTTTCTTTCCTTCGTTTTTTGACTTTCTGTGTATCCTTCTACTGTCCGCCTCGACCTTTCCGGGCAAACATGTCTACCAGAGAACTGTCAAACCACTGATATACATGCTTATGACTTCCTATTTACGTTGAATCGAGAGTTCGTCATAAACCGAGGAATGTTTCACAAGTGTTAGGATCGAATTTGTTCTGTATTCATTTATTTATTTTAATGATTTTGAAAATTTGCTGAATTATATCAAACATTAGAAAAAAATTAAAGATTCAATCTTTTTATTATTTTTTACAATTTTAACACTTATAATAAAACAAAGAGGCATAAAAAGGCTATGAGATCATCGCCTACAAAATAAAATTATTACATATTTTTATGCTAAAAATGTGAATCGGAGATTGAAGTTTCAAATTTATACGGTTTTACCGTTCATATTTTTTCGTTTACACCTTAAGTAACGGCGACGAAAATAAACGAGCCTTTGCAATCTTTATTCTGCATTCGCCAAAAAAGTATGATATAAATCTTTGTTTGTTAACTTATCGACGATTATTTCACAGCAAAGAATTGGCAGTCGGTGGCGCGTCAGCTCCAAGAAAGAATCCAGCGCCCAGCGCCGGAAAAATCTTCTCGATAGTTTTTCGCACAGATACACAGCGCAATTAGCCTCATCGTACTTGCGAGAGTAGGTGAATCTCTCCCATTTTTTCAAGCGCACTAACTCGTAGAAGTCCGTATAATTGAGTCGTTTCGCCGCTTCTTTTGGTTGTAATTGAATAAAATCGTAGAGCGACAGGCTCGGGTTTATCATCATTTCTTTGACTACGCTCATGAACTCATCATCATTAAGGTAAAAGCACCGATTATGGAACGGTGTACCAATTTGTGGAACACCAGCATTTAAACCCTTATAAATAAACTTTTTGTTAAAATTTTATCTTGAAAGAAATTGAAAAGTATCAATTTGCATTAGTATAATCAATAAAAAATGATTTCGAAGCTAACTGTGTAATAATAATTTTATCATGGAATAAATTAATCAAGTGTGCCTGAAAAGCGCGTTCCATTGGTAGGAACACCCAAAAAAAGCAGTGTCCCTTTAGTGAAACAGTACAGGTTAAGATCGCCATTTGATTTGATGTTTCCAATATTGGAACAATCGTTGATTTCGTTGATCCTTTAATGGAACGCGCAAATTTTACATCTGTTCCATTATTAGGTACCAAAGATACTTTGTTAATATTACTTATATAAATAAATAAGAAAATTAAGGACTACTTTAAACACAGTGATTTTGATATTAAAGGTATAGCGCATCTAATAATAAGTTTTTTTAAAAGTTTTATCAATTTTTCAAGTAGATACACGTGTTTGAAAAAAAGTTGCCTCAAAACCGTTCCATAATTGGTGTTTTTACCTTATACCGAAATTTTTCAAAATCCAACGACTCGACGAGACATTCATGCTCGACGATCAATTTCATGATCGTCAAGGCGTCGCTTCGGCCCAGTTCGTATCCTCTTTTTTCTAGGCGCTCTATGACAGCCAGAGTGCCAGCAGTTAGTGTCAATTTAAAATCTTTCAAAACTTTAAAACAAAAATCTCCAGAAATTTTAGTGAAATGACTCTCATTAGGAAAAACGAAGCTGGACAAATCAGCACCACGATCTAAGAGTGCATCAATTGTACTTGGAGAGAGACTCGCCACAGCCAATTGCAGCGATGTACAACCCGACTTGTCCCGGGCGTCGACCTGCACCACATGATTTTTTTCGTCGCATTCTTTGAAGAACGTATCTATGGCGTGATCCCTGCGGTATTCTTTGCAAATGATATGCAGAGGAGTCGATCCATTCTCGTCGGCCAAATTTGGATCGCGCCTCTTCTCAGCAGCATCCGTACAATATCGTCGCTACCGCTGGTCATAGCAAAGTACAGCGGCGAATCGCGCGTTTTCGACACGAGTAAATTCGGATCCTGCCCGAGCTCCAAGAAATTCTCGACGACATCTTCGCAGCCATACTTACAAGCCAAATGGAAATGCGTAAGGCCATACTTGTCGGCGTCGTTCACATCGTATCTGTTGTATATTTCGAATAGATCTTCGATGACGTCTCGGGCCAGATTTTTAGCCGCGTGATGCAATGCTGTAGTACGCCGTAATAGTGGCTTGCCGTCTTCATCAAGTTTGGGCTCGTCTTTGTAAATTGTAAATGATCTGAAATGACCATTCAATTTTTGCAAAAAAATTTAGACCACTTTTCAAACACTTTGATTCCGATACTGCCACTTTAATCCGTCTTATCTGTAGTTCCACAAATGGTAAAGTAAAAATACTTATATTATTCAAAGCACAATTACGAAAAAAATCGTATTTCGTGTAATTTTAGTTCAGAAGAAATTTATTGTCAGATGAATTTTCTATCGCGTTTTAAAATATTCAGTACTTTACATTATCTCTTACGTTGTTACTAACGTCTTTTTTTTGCAATTCTATTTTTGTTGACGAGGTCGACAACAAATTTGTCATTAATTGTATGATGTGGATTTTTTAGGTGATATTTCTTACGCAAATCGTCTAAATTTGATTATATACTTTTATATTCTTTGTCTTTGTAATATTATTCTTTTATTTTCGAAAAGAGATTTCACGCGCTTCTGCTTGCAGCAAACTGAGGAGCAAATTAAAGTACAATTACTATTTATAATTAATATTCATTTTACAACAAAAAATTATTAGAAAGGATTTTAGCAGTAGATAATTAGCAAATACTAAAAAATGGAATTATTTTAAAGAATGGCTGATTTTTATTGAACAAAGTCACTCGGATACAATGTAATAATGCTGAATAATTTTTATTCAATTTATTATTTGTTATACGCTTGACATATTAATAATAATAATAGTAACGCTTGGCCTTCTCCGAATGGGCCAAGTCGGGGGTTTGCTCATCTTCGCTGCGCTTATGGAATAATGGATACCATGAGGCACGTTTTCCATGGTTTTGGAAAACTTCGTCATAGCGTTCAAAAATATTGCCATTAGAGGGGCCAAAAATCGATCGCTTGCCGACCCAGAAATGACCTCCTGGACGCTTGACCTCCTCTAAGTTTTGTTGGTCATCTTCGCTGCGCTTATGAAATAATGGATACCATGAGGAACGTTTGTAATCTTCCGGGAACCAGGAACGTTTCGCTACGTAACGCTTGTGAAATAATGGATATGAGGAACGTTTGTAATCTTCCGGGAACCAGGATCGTTTATCCTCTTCCGGGAACCAGGATCGCTTGACCTCCTCCAAGTTTTGTCCAGGTAAATTTTCTGAAGCTGAGCAAAGATCGCTCAACATCATGACCGCCACAGCGGCGAATCTAAAAAAGACAATCAAAAATTCTTCATTTAAGTATATGGCTAATATTCTGTTGGGACAGTTCACAAGTCTACAGATAAATATGTTTCTATACATTTTTTAATAAAATGATGTAATGATACATTTTTTTTAAATTTATTTTTCATTTAAAATAAATTTACCGAAATTGCAATTACTATTTTTCATGCTATTGGAAAAGTTAATCACAAAAGATAATTAAAAAATAAAAATCTGAGAAATTTCAAGTTGGAGTCTAAAACCCTTTAAAAGTTATTAACAATTAACAATCGTTTTTCACTCAGACAGTAGAATCGAGGGTAAGAGGAGTGGGCAGTCGTTGAGAATAGCCGCGCGCGCGTCTACAATACAACATTTTCGGTATTTGACTGTTGATAACTTTAAGTCTCAAACTTAAAATTATTTCACAGCCATCAACAAGATCGAAAGAAGTATATTTCGACACTTCCCACCACGAGTAACACGCTTATATGTTAATTTAAATGGAAACGGGTTACTTTTTACGAGGCCGAGTATCGATTTGAAAAATCGAGTCAATTTCTAAGTCAATTTTTTCCAAGAAAAGTTATTTTTTCGTAAAATTGAAATAACCATGGGAAAGAGCAGACAAAAATCTATAGAATTGCATAGGTAGAATATTTTTTGAATCCCATGTGTACCAAACAGAGAGTTATAAAAGGAGCACTACGTTTAGCAGTGCCACATGTAACCGTCTATACATTTGAGAAAAAACTATACTCACACAAAAGTCAACTTTGACATTTTTCTGGTTGTCTTTCTTTGCAACTCATGACTGAACGAAGATTGATACGGGTATTTATGCAAAATTATTGTCAATTAAAACTTCTAATTATTTTTTTCTGACACTGCATATCAAAAAAGAGTTCCTGTGATAACAGCAAATGTATGTATTGCTTTCTTCTAAAGGAAGTTTTGTGACGGTTTTAAAAGCGATACTCGAAGCTTACATACATATATTTTATAATTACATGATTACAATTTGAGCCTTCTTTTGATAATTTTATAATAAAATCACTAATGAACTCTGTACGTTAGAGTTTGGAGATTAAATATATTTTGAGATTTAATCAAGTTGTTTTGAATCATCACACGCCAGAATAGGCTGCTTCAATATACACCAGGAAATTAAAATACCTTTAAATATAATATTTTGAATTTTGATTGTCATTAATCTTGACAATAAAATTATTGAGTCTTTTAGAATTTCGAACTAACTGTTAAGATATATTTCAATAAGATCGTTCGAGAGATTATGCGCTTTTTCTGGCACTAGTAAAATTATCATATCATGAATGAATATCCTTGTGTGCAAAATTGATAGATTGCCAATCGTTATAATTTAAGCACTATTTAAAATTTATAATTAAATAATAGAATAAACGCAATAAATTATATAATAATTTTTACTTTGCCACTTGCAGATTTGTAGATAAAGGTGCTCACCATCTAGTGGTAGAGTCTTAAAGTGATATTATTGCATTGATGTGTTTGAAAACTGGTCTAATATTTATGACACATTAAAGTATCATTTAAGACGCATTTAATATATAAGATAAAATTTCTCAATACTCCTAGCGCCTCGTGAAACGGCGTTTTTGAGCGATATTGCTTAATTTCTAACTCGCTGTAAAAGTACTTAAATGAACCTGAAAAAGTTATCAGCAAGTGGTTTCGTTAGAAAATTTGCTTAGCTATCCAATGGTGTAGTAAAATTTTTCTGAATTTCCCATTTTCACCTCGAAAAACGAACGTTTTTGGGTTTTTTACTCATCTAATGGAAAGCTGAGATCTTTTTACATAAAATAAGATTGTTTTCATAGAGTACAATTGATAATTTCAATGAGAAATAAAGGCAAATAAAGTCGAGTTCCAGCCTTGCGCGACTTGCTATAAATTGTAACTCGCACGTATGACATTTCACTTTGATTGGAAAATACAAATATGGTATATGTAAATGAAAATATGGTTTCGATAGAAAATTTTCTAAGCTTTCTCATAGTGCAGTCGAATTTTCCGATAATTTTCCTTTTGCAAGATAAAATAGACTTGAAGATTTGTTTTATATTTTTATTTTAAATTTTGCCCCATATACAAAGAAATTTGAACATGAAAATAAACAAAAATGTCAATTAAAATAGTACTAGCGTATCTTAAATGTAAATGTACTTAAAAAAATTTTAAATGGTAATTTTTGGATCATTAGATCATTATTAATGTTACGATTTTTTACCAGGTCAATGCACTCATAAATGACAGTTCTTCATCCGTACTCACAGGAAGTTATTCGACACTAAAAAGTGAGAAAAAATCGTACACAACTAGCGAGATAACGATATTACGAGGCAAAGATATATAAATGAGTTATTTGGACATTCGACTGACCTCGGGATCGTATTATATCGCCTGCTACGAGAGATCAGCGTGCTATATACAGCAGCCACAAAACGTTATTTTGCCCACGAAACCGCTTCTGCAAACTGATGCTGTCGGTGCGCATCGTGCTGCAGCACACACACACACACACACACATAGCGACGATCCGCAGCACACGCACTCGCGTAGTCGTCGTCGCAGCCGAGAGGAAAATAGATCAAAGCTCGCGAAGCGCAGTAATCAATTAAGCCCCACCGTATATACATCGCATATATAGTAGTCCTCGATCGCTATATTATAGACTCGCTTAATAATACGAACGAGTTCCGATGCTCGATCATATTCGCCGGGAGTCCCCCCCGATATGCAACGCGATAAAACGTTTCGACTGATCTTTGCCTCATGCCGTGTATATATAATACGGTATCGTATATAACTCCATCGAGATGCGCTCGTTTATCACGATGCATTATAACGTGTATAATATTTATATTATGTGCGTATGTGTTTACCGAGAAGCGAAAATTAGGCGCGTTCACCGGGGCACAACCGCGGGGAAATTGCGTCTGCGGCCCGCGAGTCCGTGTATTATTATATCCTCCATATACTCGTTGATTAATCGAATCGAACTCGCAGCGCACAGCTCGACTATATCGAGAGCGAGAGAGAAAGCATGCACGAAACCAAACAAGTGGCAGAGGGAAGAAGGGGGGCCCACCTTTGTCCGCTTCGCTTTCAAAGGACACACGCAACGTCATTAAGCTCTCTCGGCTCGCAAGCAATAATATTAGCCAAATGGTATTATACGATAACCCGGTTTTCCAAACGCGCGCTCTAGCTCTCAGCTTGTTGCGCGCCGCGCTTTATTCCTGCGGTATCGTAGAACGCGAGTATTTGCACACATGCGCTTATTTACCCACGCGTGGATCTAAATATTCTCATTGAAAAATTCCACCCAAAACGATGTATCCGATTGGACACGGGATGTGTCGAATCTTTGCTTAGACTCGGCGTGCGCCGAGTATATATTTATTATCGCCGCTGCTGTCTTTTCTTCGTTTGTGTTGTCGTCAGACACACACACACACACACACACACACACATACACAAGTCCAAAGTTATTTCCGCGCCGTAACGAGGTATCTCGTTAAGTCTAACAACTATGCTCCCGCGACACGCCTGTATAGATATACTCAGACGCACGCACACTGACAGAAGCAAGCAACGATAAACTAAAACGATGCTCGGGTTACTACTCATGAGTCGAGCTCTCGACGACGAACAGCCGACGAAACTGCCGAATAGCTCGGTCAGCACTAAAGTCGCCCACGATGTACAAATCCGGCGATGTACAGGTATATATACTCGAGTATGTATACGTGCATTATGTATTATAATCTGACCCTTGCGGGTGAGAAAATAACTTATTCTTTTTACGATTAGCTTTGATCGCAGCCGGCCAATCTTGGGAAATGAGTATACGACGTACTTGATATCATTGACGAAATTTTCTCTTCCTCGTTTAATCACGTCGTTTTCATCGTTTTTCAAGAGATATTTTCTTCTGGTAATTTCTAATGACATACAAGTTAGATAGAAAAAATTAAGCAGCTGTTCGAATCAACGGGATTTCACCTTGAATGATGGTATACACGAGTTAGAGCTGTTGGGAAAATATATTCCGATTTATGACAATATCCGATAGGTGGCGCAAATCCATTCCCGCAAGAGATAAATGTGTTCATACATTTAAATACAACCCGTCTCATTAAGACTTGTAAAACGGAATATGCATGTTTCTGTAGCTGATTTCTCTCTACCTAAGATAATAAAAATGAAAATAGTTAATTTACTTAGAATCTCTTTTCGAGCTATGAAAAAATATTTCTACTTTTACGATATAATTTTAGCCGATACAGCAAGATCCGGCGACTAGATGATAATCTTAAGCGTGCGATCAAATGATCTTTTCTTGCTTGTTCAATTATATCGTGTTCAAACGTTTTTTAAGAATAATTTTCATCGGAATATTTCGAATGACGTACGCACGACGTTGGGTTGAAAATATTAAAAATATATCATTTCGAAAGAGGCACACGTTGCGTTGGAAAAAATTAAAAGTATAAAGAAGCAAGAAATCAGCGAGTCAGTTAAAAAAAAAAGAAGTAGAAGGAAAAAAGAAGAAAACGAGTGTTCGCGTGTAAGCGAAAAAGCGTGCGCGAGCGCATACATCGTCCGGCGCAACGCCGACCTCAACCACTTAATCCTACGCTATAGTCATTCTAGCTCTTGTTTTTAACAGAAAAACTCGGAACCTAATGTTAACCTTGCCTTCTCTCTCTCTCTCTCTCTCTCTTTTTTCCTTTCTATTTCTCTTTTCTTCTCTGTATCCAGGCCTTTCTTTCTCGCTATATACATTCCGCCAAGAAACTCGCAGAAAATGAAGATAAAAATTCTCTCAGGCCAAGGATGTACAGCAACGCACAATATACATATACACTGCAGGAAAAAAATTAAAAGGCTTGCCTGAGCACACGGCGAAGAGCCACGAGAGGCAGAAAGAGAGAGAGAGAGAGAGAGAGAAGAAAAAAAGAAGGGGGAAAAAGAGCGCAAGATGAGACTCTTAACTCGACGAGTATTTTACCTAAGCTTTAAGCCGCTCGGCAAGCAAAAGGGAGGCGGTTGGGCGAAAAAAAAGAGGAACGAGAGAGGTGAAAGTAGGAGGAGGGAGCGAGTGTGTGTGTCTGTGTGTATGTTCTCGGCTCGTATATATCGCAGCAAAAAACATCAAGGCGTGCACAGATGCGTCGGCTGTATTATATATATGCAACATAGTGTCGATACATACACTTGCATTGCGTGCCCGTCACCGCGCCACACATATCCCTTAATGTATACGATAAAGAGCGAGAAAGAGAGAGAGAGAGCAAAGGCTTGACTCCGGAGGAATATTTGCACCGAAAGTAATTAGACCGTGTAAGGAACGGTCGATGCTCCATAGTCGCTTTCCGTATACATAGATAAGGACTCTTTTCCTCGCCCTCGAAGTATAAACGCTGTACGCGCACTCGAGGCCGTGCACTGAACTAACCATTTTATGGCTCGATACCTTTTACGAGACTGCGTCCGGGTCTTGCAATGTACCTGTTTTTCTCGAAGCCGAAGCGCAGGTATCTCTCTCTCTCGCTTCAACTCTTTCTACTTTCGACATACTAAAAATAAATTTATTGCGCCGTCGATTTTATATTTCATTGTTGTTTGATGGATAACGTTTTAATGGATATTGAAGATAAGTGAAAAAACCAAGTATGTTTAGTAAAAAAAGTTTATTTATTGAAACACTCATATTCGTAATATTATTTTATAGTCACATTGTAATTTTAATTATATCATGCAATCACAATTAATTTTATATAATATATTGTTATTATTGATTAATAATAATTAAATATCATGTTATTTTTTCCCACTCTAACCTAAAATACGCAACTTTGACGCTAATTTTAGGTTAACCTAAGGAAAAAATAGTATCTAACCATAGCTGCACCCTGTGAGAAATATACTATTAATTGATTCTTAATACAAGCTGTAAAAATTAAATTATCGCAACATGCAATTAAGAAAGGAAATTATTTTACACTTTCAAGCTTATTTTTTAAGTTAGTATCATAATTTCGGTTTGTTTCGTATTTTATAATTTATTTTTAAATTCAGGACTTTCTAAAATTGGTTGAACATAGGGAATCTTCCAAAAATTTTTTATGAACAATTAGAATTAATTAATTAACTTCTTAGAAATTATCAATTGATAAAAAAATGAGCAAATTCGTTTTACGCGACATTTAAAAAAATGTTTGGTTAAAATCTTAGAACGGGTTGGAAAATCCATTCATTATAAAAATAGTATAATTTTAAATGAGATTTATGAGAATGCGGTTGACTTTACTCTAATAAATGACTATTTTTTAACAGCACAGTAAATTAAATTCATTAGAGTACTAGTCTTGACCACTAGATGGCGAGTAACATTCTCAGTAAATATGTAAGTGGGAAAGTCAAAATAATTGTATAAGGCGTCGGAAAAAATGATTCCAACATTGTTTCACTGAAATATTCGTTATACGAATTCAGGGATGCGGGAGCATAAATTTTCTACAAAAGCGTGTGTTTCTAATACTTACGATACAAAAATTTAAAACACAAATGAATATACTCATTAAACATTACTGAAAAAATTGTCTGTATCTGGTCTGGTTATCAAGAGTCTATTGTTCATTAAGAAACCGATGAAAAGTATTGACATTAGAAACTGAGTCGCAAATCGCTATGATATAAAAGGCGTCGATCACCCAAGACTCTTGCACCTTTTCACGTATCATACGATATCTAGACTTCGCCGTGTAGGCAAGTATACAACATATCATGCAGCCCCCGCTGCAGAAAGTAAAAGCCTAGTTTCATCCGCGAGTATCGTGCATGTATAATAGACTGCTGGAATATATAGAAGAGGTGGAAGAGGTCCTAACCACGCGCGCACGGGCTTGTTGCTGCGCTGCGCCTCGCCGTTATACGCCGTCGCTCTGTGATGCGGTAGATGTAGGTAGGTATATATAGCGGTGGCGGTGCCGGTGCTGCTCGGCCGAGCATTTCCCACTCGTTAATGGATATTGCTGCTCTGCACTTTGCGCTCACGTGGCCTTCGCCCCCGCGCTATATACACTCGCTTCTCTTTCCCTCTCGGTGGCCCTTACTATACGTGTTTATCTATATATTTGTATGATATATATGGTGTAGAAAGCTTCCATGCTGCGGACACGTTTCGGATTAATTAAAAATAACGGACTACAATACAGATGTGTAAGAGCCTATACGAGTGTACTTTTGAAGACGACATTATCGACACATTATCGACGTTCTATTGACGCGACGGTGCATCTGAATCTTAAACATACCATTTTTGAACGCTTTGCAATTCACTTGTAGCGCTGAATGTATTTTTCATACTCGTTAGTACTTATGAGATATTTCTAATTTAAATATTTATGAATACAATATATTGTATACTCATACCGCGAATTATACCCGTCATATCGAAAACTCGTGGGCCAAGTGACGGCTTGGCGCCGCTCAAATTTGAGATACGACAGAACATAAAGATCGCAAATGTACCGATTCTGATAAATGCATTCTATAAATAACCTACGAAATAATTGTTCCCACTTGCGGATTTACAATACTCCATCTGTCGATGGAATCAATAAGCTCATAATCAAATATGATACTTTTTCTTCGCATTCATTCGAAGAGCATTAATATAAAATCCTTCATTGCTGCATGTTTGATTGATTCAGGGTCGCGTATCATTATTTAAAAAGTCTAGTGGTCAACTAAACGCTCGCTCCATTCGAAGTTTCAAACAAGACGTGGAAAAAATTTTGGAATGATCCTTGCATGAATAAATTCAGAAATCAAGTATGAAAACCAAATGAACAGAGAGTAGTTATCAGTGGTACGCAAAATCTGGTTCAAAAAATAAAACACCACAACGTCATGTACGAAGGTGTATTGATAATTGAATACACGAGATTCAGGTAAGAAAGAATCATTTAGGCAAAACATATGTATAAATGTCAATACATATTTACAAAAGTCAACCATTATTTCTTCTCATACTGATCGCATGATTTTTGTCATCTTCGTGTACTATACTTTGATGTAAGAGCAAATACGGCTTTAGTCAAAATTTCTTCTCGATTCCTCAGATACAAAATCTTTGCTACTTTTGTGTATTTCTTTTGGAGGATAAGTAAATCCTGTTTCTGCGTAAATTTCTTCTCACATTTTATATACGTAATCTTTGCGACCCTCATGGACTGTCTTTTGGTGCCTAATTAATTTCGATTTTTCTCCAAATTTCTTCTCGCAATTGTCACATGTAAAATCTTTACGACCTTCATGGACTATTTTTTGGTGTACAATCAAATGATGTTTATGTCTATATTTCTTCTCGCAACTGTCGCATGCATAATCTTTGCGGCAATCATGTACTGCCTTTTGGTGTTTGATAAAATTGCTTCGTTCCCCAAATTTCTTTTCACACTTGTCACACGAGTAATCTTTCCGACCCTCATGAATTGTTCTTGCGTGCACGAACAAATGCGATTTTTTTCCAAATTTCTTCTCGCACTGGTTGCAAGCATAATCTTTGCGACCTTCGTGTACTATCTTTTGGTGGATAAGCAAATTCTGTTTCAGTCCAAATTTCTTCTCACACTTGTCACATTCGTAATCTTTGCGACTCTCGTGGACTGTCTTTAGGTGTATGAGAACATTGCATTTTAATCCAAATTTCTTCCCGCACTTGTCACATGCATAATCTTTGCGATTTTCATGAACTGTTTTTTGGTGTGCGAACAACTGCGATTTTTTTCCGAATTTTTTCTCGCATTTGTCGCATGCCAGATTTTTGTGACTATCATGTATTGTCTTTTGATGGATAATCAAAGAACTTTGCTTTTCAAATTTTTTTTTGCACTTGTCGCATGCGAAATCTTTAGAACCTTCGTGTACTGCTTTTTGGTGTCTCACCAAATTGTTTTGAGTTCCAAATGTCTTCTTGCAATCATCGCATTCGTAATGTTTACAACCTTCGTGTATTGTTTTTTGATGGGAGCGCAAATGATTCTGGTATCCAAATTTTTTCTCGCACCTGTCGCACGCATAATCTTTCTGACCTTCATGTATTATCTTTTGATGCAAAAGTAAACCCGATTTCTGAACAAATTTCTTTTCACACTTGTCGCATTGATAATCTTGGCTATTTTCGTGGACTGCTTGTTGGTGTCTGATTAATTTAGATTTTTCTCCAAATTTCTTTTCGCAATTGTCACATGCGTAATCTTTATGACCATCATGTACTTCTCTTTGGTGTCTCATCAAATTGCTTTGAGTTCCAAATGACTTCTTGCAATTGTGACATGAGTAATCTTGGAAGACATCGTGTTTTATGTTTCGGGGACAGAGCAAATGCGATTTTTTTCTAAGTTTCTGTCCACAGTTGGCACATGCAAAATCTTTGCGGTTTTTGTGTACCGATATTTGGTGTCTACTCAAATGATTTCGAAACTCAAATGTCTTTTCGCACTTGTCGCATGAGAAATCTTTGTGATCATTGTAAACTGTGCCTTGGTGTGCTATCATGCTTGATTCTAGTTTAAATGCTTCCTGACGAATATCATCAATGTTTTGATTGTCGTCCAAAACGACATTTTTGTGTTCACTTGAATTATATTCCGAGACAACTTCTTCGGATTGCTTATCGCTTTTATTCATTTTGATGTCTGAATTAAACGTTGGATCTTATTTAGTGCCACGAAAATTAAACGAATAAAATTGATCTATTGATGTTATGAATTACTTTGTGGGGAAAGACAACATTCAAACTAATTTGTTTTAACGGTAAACATGATCAGTATTTGAGAGAAAATGTCAAAATTGTTTATGATCATGTTGTTTATAATTAAGGTACCGATTTATCTGTTTATACATTATCCTTATAATATATGAAACAATTGAAAATGTAACAATTAAACTTGGCAATGATTCCTTCGGGAAATTTTTTGTCTCATTAAAACTGAGTTCTTCAAAAAATTTTCCAACAAACAATAGCAAGTTCACACAAAAAACATCGATTAAGTAGATCGTTTCACAAATTATAACAAAAGTTTTGACTTTCATTCCAAAATTTGGCGCTCCTAGGCCATGGCGTGAGCACAATTGAGCTAGAGGGTTTACTGTTCAATAGAATCTTGAGAACCTGAAATAATTAAAGTATAAATACTTTTGGGGCAGCTGGACTTGACTGTGGTAGCCCGATACCCTGATAAGATAATTAATGCTATTTTTAAACATGATACATTTTTTTTAGGGACTATGAGATCAAATTGAATGTAAAAGGCTTGATTATTATGCTCTAGGAAACCCCAAAAAAGTTTGGTGAAGATTTGTGACCTGGATATGAAAGGCTCTCCTCGTAAGTATGAATATTAATATTGTCTTAACGAATGTCATTTTTTACAGTAATACACAGAGATAGTATATTTCTAAACAATTGTAACTATTGGATTTTTTAAAACAACAGGCTCCTAGCCTTGATGGGTTAAATGATCATTCTATTGTGGAAAATCATTTCTGTAACATACTGAATTCTCACTAATTATGTACAATTATAATTTGATCAATTATTAATGAAGTGACGATTAATTAGCTCAAAAATCTGATTAGGAAAACATAGCTCGAAGAGAGCTGATTTTTTTAGAAGCGTATCGTTTCAATTAGAAACGATTTTGTAGGCGTTGCCAGTTGACCATCTCCAAAGGTGAAAGTACCATATGATCCAATAAGAATTGATTCCTAAGACTTCCCAAGAAACTTTTTGGATTATATCTCTCTCATTGGATCTTTATACGCCTCTAACATACGCACATCAAGATGAACTTCTCCAACATTCAGCCTTACAGTTAGAGCTTTATATAATTTACATTTGTGGATCTATATGATTTAAAACTTTTGCAAGTTAAAATTAATTGAATAAGTTTTCGAGCACAGAAAGAATAAAGCGAAAAATAATTATGACGCGATTGTAGTTGTGTAATCGGTCTGCTTCCGACATGCTCAACTAAATTTTCTTAAATTTATAACGCCAGATGGCGATAGGAAAACCCATACCAAAATTTGTCGATTATTCTCTATATCCTATGCCTGAGTATAGCGTCAATTCAGTGTGGCTCTTTCGCGTTTGATCCTTCCTAACGAATGTCAGCGCGATTCAGTTACACAGAAAATGAAAATAAAAACATAATACCCCTTCCCACTGTTTACATGTATATGATAACAGTTGCACGATTTCTCTCTCCCGCCAAAGTTGATCCAGTCACACACAATATGGGAGGAGACAGTTGTGCTTTAGATAGAGCATGGATACAATCATTGAA